>JAODLL010082465.1:0-15375 GCA_026546735.1 Forbesichthys agassizii | reverse complement strand
CTCTCTCCCTCTCTCTCTCTCTCTCTCTCTCTCTCTCTCTCTCTCTCTCTCTCTCTCTCTCTCTCTCTCTCTCTCTCCCTTACACCCATAAATCTCATAAGCAGGGATGTACAGTGTACAGTGTGTGTATTTGTGTGCGTGTGTTTTCCCCATAGAAATCTGCCGCACACAGATGACACAGTCCATGACGTTGCTGATGACGTGACTCATACGTCACAGACCAATGACTCACGCATCACTAGCCCAGCAACGTTCTACGTTTTCTCATTGCACTCACACACACAAACACACGCACACACGCACACACACGTGTGTATCTTTACTACACATCGCTAATATTCCACCTTGTTCAAACTTCAAGACAATTAACAACACGCAAAAGGACTTTCTAAAAACACAGACCACAGAAAGACAGAGCTGGGTTACAGCACTCCCGAGAATTGCTTGTTTGATATATTTGACGTGTGGTAGCGCAACTGTCGAGGAAAGTGCATGACTGTAAAGGGGGGGGGGGTTGACGTGAAGCTACAGGAGAGCACTAAGATGAGAAGCAGAGAAGAGTGTTAAACAGAAAGCACTAGGGAAGGTGAACGTTTAAAACCTCAACATGCTGGGTTTAACCACAAAAGCAAGGACACAATTTGCAATTGCAATGTCCCTTTAAAAGCAGGGAACCATAGGAAGATACGTGGCCATGTTCTGCAGGTATAGTATATATGCATGCTATTGACACAGCACATGATGTGGTGTTGCTACTTCTCTTTAGAACGGACTGCCTTCTTTGATGTTACATGAACACTAGACCCAAAACACACAAAAGAGATTGTGCGGGGCACACCACAAGCCTACACAAAAAACCATTTTCACAACAACAATGCTTTTGAAAGTGTCGCCATAGAAACGATGTTCAAGCACCATTTCACTGATGAAGACCTCGTCATAACCAGAAAGCACGCTTCAGAGCTACAGTTTGATCAAGTGGCAATCTTTCTAATCTTTTGTACTGAAAAAGACGAATGATGTTAGATACTGCTTACTGTTAGATACTGTCTTCAGGATTCATGACAAATATTCAGACATCCTAGAATAACAAACTACAGTACAGTGGAAATCACACAATGTTGTATTAAAAACAAGCAAAGAGTGACTTTAAATATTTTACAATATTTTAAACATTAATATAGGAGCCAACAATTATTATCTATAACAATATAGTGGCGTTATTTCTTCCTGAGCAGATCATTAAACCACACTCCCTCTCTGTCTGTAGAAAACCAAGCTCATCTGTAATATGTTATAATAGCAGGGATTGTCAAACATGCATGTTAGTGCATGTGTGTGTGCGTGTGTGGTCACCCAAGCATTTGTTTTGGTCTGAGTATGACATCTAGTGGCAGACACAATCATATATAGATCCTTTTACTACATTATAAGGGTGTACTGTAGCTATCTTAATCATGCTGAACAGGGCTATGTATAGAAAGATATCATTCCCACTGATATCTTATATGTTCTCCTCTACTCTGTGTGATCGCCTCAATATGCAACAACTTGCTCTACAGTAAATGGAGTGTGATATAGCCTATAAGCACACGCCTATCAAGTTCAGCGTGCACTCATTGGCTGCAATAAAAGCAAGGCACACACTGAACAGCAAATCTTTTACACAAAGTAAAGCAGTTACACTATATAATAAGAATGCTGTTGTGTTCTCTTGACAAGAGTAACAGGATGTGTTGTTCCCGTGAGGCTTAGTTAGCGTGTCAGAGGAAAGAGAGAGCGATAAAGAGTTAATATGTGTGTGTGTGTGTGTGTGTGTGCGTGTGTGCGTGCGTGCGTGAGTGTGTCGAGAGGCTCAAAAATAAATCAGGAAGTGCGAGACATTCCTTTGCTCTGGGGAAACGCAGGTCGAGAATGAGACATCAAAAGATGCAACAGTATTTAAGAGTTTACTTCTGACCAACGGTCATTCTCTGAAACACGAAAGTGTGGCTGAATGGAAGGGGATGGATAGAGAGGGGTGCAAGCGTATGTCATTGAAGAGAAGTAGATAATAATTTGTGCGGGAAACATATAGGGCTGGTCCCAAATATTCGATTATTCTGGTATTCGTTCGTTGGGTATGTATTCGATTTAAATATTGGGATTCTGTAACATAAACGGCGTGAACATGGAGGTAAGAAAGAAACAACGGTTTTATAATATAAAGACGTACAAGTAGACACAAAAACCAATGTTAGCTTTAGCTGGTACAAAGAATAACCCACAGTGGGTGAACACAAATGCACGGTATATAAGGACAGGGGAGCAATCACGGGAGAGGGACAGGTGTGGGAGGCCATGATTGCCACCTGTCGCAGATCGGCTGTCAGTACTCCGGGAATGGTGCGCGAGAGCGCGCCAGGCCGGAGGGCGCGGCCCCACCGCGGGACGCCGGCATGACAGATTCAAGTATTTGTTTTTTCACATTGTGCATGCATGTTTTCCTATAAATCCCTACTGTCTCCATATATCCCCACAGAGCTAGGCTATTCATTCAACACATATTATTATTGGGTAATACAGGAGGTATATGCTATTTGACAGCTCTGATTGGTTCAATTGACCTGTCAATTGAACCAATCAAAGTGAGCGCATGGCTATGTTTACATGTGTGTTCACTGAAGCTAGGAATCGAAGATTACTTCTGTTATACTTCTTCATTATAGTTGAGTGTTTTTAATGGTGTTTTTAACTAAGAGTATTCAAATACTTGTTTGGAAATACCATTAAGTATTCGAAACCTGTAAAATGGTATTCAGGACAGCCGTAGAAACATATATCACAGTTTACCTCAAACTGCTGTACAGAGCCCCGGAGGTGACATCATGTTGCCTGACATGAACACCTGACATTCTCAAGAATGCTCGCTAACTTCGAGCTCAAATCAAAACAAACTCCCTCAGAAGCTTCGCTCCACACATAGAAATGCATTGCAAAGGCAAGGGCATTGTTGTTGTGAGCGGCATTCGCCACTTTTTTATATTTTATGTTTATGTTCCTACCTATCTTATTTATGGAGCCAAGTCCATCTGGGGAGCCATACATTGAAACTGTTTGTGAGTGTCAGGTACTTGAATTTGATTGGATGAACCATCTAAATCGTTTTCGCTGTTGGCAAATCTAAACCACGCCCCTATAAACACAACGCAGAAAGTTCAGTTGCTACTCGGACACATTCAAAATTATTCCTAGGCTTTCTAGACTGATTCTCATGGCGAAATTAAACTGGGCTATCTTTAAAGGGGAAGTACACACACATTTAACTACTAGGACATTGTGTAGTTATGTATTTTTTGTTCTTCTTGTACTTCTATATCTTTTACTTGAATGCAAACGTCTTCTCTTCTTGTGAACATCCCTCGATAAATCGCCAAGAACCATTTTGTTGTCTTTGATTCATCTCTGGGACTCTTTCTACATGTTCATAACAATATTTATAGATCTTCTGTGTCAATTCACTCCCAGCAAGTAGTCTGCTTGTATGAATACATTATTTATATTCAGGTTTCTCATGGAGACTACAGCTTCTGTTGATCATCTGGCAGAAAAGGGCTACTATGTGGGTGGATGCTATGAGGAATACAGACGTGTAAAAGCCCAGCTTTCTGGTTCAGCTGAGGTGCTAAGTTGGAGAGAAGTGAGAGAAAGGTTATTTTCATGTCTGATTCTGGTCTGGTACAATTGTTATCCTCCCTCCTTTGGAAATATCTGGGTGACGGTTAAACTCCAGCCTATAGGTACCGTTGGTGTGACTCACCAAAACTGCTTTTGACAATAGTCAGGTTGTCACAGTCACGCCTGTGTTTAGGGCACCGTGAGCTGGAAGACATATCCGTCGTGACACAGCTCTCTCGACTGAACACCCCACCCACATTCCTGCCCCCCCCCCCTTCTCTCCTTCCTGCCTTCCACTCAATGTTCGTTCATCCCATCTGTCACTAAATGACGACAGCCACTAGTTTGCTGTTTGCTCTGTTCCTCTGGCAGAGCATCGCCACGCTGCATCTTGTCCAAATAATCTTTCCAGTATCTACCGTGTCATCTTTGATGCCTAGACTCATAGATTCAGCAGTATAAGATGCTTGAACATCATCCCACTACCACCTATTGCATTATCAATAGGTTGAAGGAAACAGTAAACTCAATAAATTGGATGGGTGGATCAGCTTGTTCCTTTTGTCTTCTTATGTCTGTAACACGGTTTGCTGCATTCACACTGTTCTTAACCTTCCTTTACATTTACTGTCAAAGCTTAAATGCTTCTATTTCATAACGTCAGTACATTAGTTACACCCAGAACAATAGGCTTGCAGCCATGCATACATCCAAATGCACCCCAACTACAACTTGGGTTCATTCAGTAATCACTCCAATTCATTTACTCCATGTTTGGGTTAGTGAGGTATGTGTTGTTTGTCTTTGACAGTTTAACATAGCTTTTTGTCTTATTAACTGCAAATTACCACTTCTCTGTGTATATTTATTGTTTTGTTTGTCATTCAGTGCACTTGTACTCACATCGTTACACATTTCTACATGTAAATAAACCAGAAATACCACGTTAAGTCACTTCCTAAATAAAGCACATGTATTTATATGTACTCAATTCAATTACAATTAAATTGTGTAGTATTTTATGAGTTTGAATATATGCATATACAGTAATGTATGAGGCGATAATGATGACATATATAATAATTAAGATATGTGTGTGCGTGTTTTTTTTGTGTTTCCTTGCTCCTCCTAGTCTCAACAGGATAGAGAGCTGGAACACACACAATTAATTCCCTGGCATGTTTCCCCTAGTTTTTTTTTTCCTGTCTTTCTTGGCACTGATCAAGTGGTGGCTAAAATGTGTCCCTGGCAAATCTTCCCAGCACCAATATATTAGCAGAGGGCTGAATGTCAGGCTTGTTGTAGAAGGGCATGTAAGCTGTGAGACTTCTGTTCAGTCAAAATCAATAAAGCTAGATGCTTAATGATGGGACGTCAACCATAGCAATTGAAAATAGCATAAGACTCTACGGAGTTTTAGCGGTTGCTTTTCTTAGAGTGCACTACACTTCCCATGAGCCCCAATTACTCGACACAGACAGCTGTACTTACAGTAGGCTACATTTACACATGCTTTATTCCAAAGTGACTTACAATTTGTCAATAGATATGTGTAAGAGAATTTGTAAGAGATTAGTTGATGCTATTGATACAATAGTCATTTTTTGTCTGCAGCAACCAATTATCTTTATAACGATAGTTTGGAACATCAACATGCTTTTGAAGATCTAATAGTGATGAAGTAATATACCGCAGTATCCATGCCCTAGATCAATTAATCTGATTCTGCAGAAAATACAGCCAGTTGCATGAATTTGAAATAATTGAATGCCCAACTTTACCTACATGGGTTTCATTTAGTTATATTAGTGTGTGTGTGTATATATATATATATATATACATATATATATATATATATATATATATATATATACACACACCCTCTCTTTTGTGTTATTTGTTGTGGTGTTGTTATCCTGTTATTTTCGTCCTGTAGCACGTTGGGATGTGTTTAAATTTAAACAAAATGTAATTTTACAAATAAAAAATGTATTATTGTTTTTTCTGTATGTACAAAACATGGATAATCCCAGTTGTATTACATTATATTAATGTGACAAAGCATGTATGAGATATCACACAGTGAACGGTGCAAATGTAAACAAATAATGGCATACATGAATACAGCCGCACCTTAGTGTCTAGAAATAGCATATAAGTCGCACCTACTGTTCCAGTGCAGCCATGTGGGTCAAAAGACTAACACAAAACACCAAGAGCTGATCGAGACGTAAAGAGTCTGACAGGGAAGGACAAGACAGAGAAAGTATGTGTGGATGTGAAATTCTGTCGGACAGAGAAAGAGTAAGGGAGGGACAAAATGCACAAAAAATAACCAACAAAAAACGGGAGGGAAAATGGAGAGAAAACCCTGTACAGATACTACAGAGAAGACGAAGTGAAATGAGAGAAAGATGCCCTGCGGTGCCTTGTGTTCTCTTTGTGGCTCTTTCGTGACTGCGTCTATTTTTGTACACTTCATTCTTCTGGGCATTTGATGGCAGCGGGACGCAATATCTATCGTACACAGCACACCCAACAGCAACACAGTGGTGTATTCAAGATGCTATAGGTTATGTAAGGGTCTGTGGGCCTTTGCGAGTTGCCCTGAATGTATTTGTATGTGTGTGTGTGTGTGTGTGTGTGCGTGCTTGCGTGCGTGCGTGCGTGCGCAGCAGCTACATCTATTTGCACCATACTGTCTTGATTATATCCTAAGGTAGGTGTGTAGGCTGAGAACATTGTGCGAGTATAACTGTCGAATAACAGGAAACAAGACACAACCGGCATGTTGTTAGTGTGAGCAGAGTGTCTGTGTGTGTGTGTGTGTGTGTGAGAGTCCCACTGATTTTCCTAAAATGGATCTTTATGAGCCCACTGCTATTCCTGTTTTTGATTGATAGCTAGAGACATTTCCAGAGCTCGTCCAGTGCGAGGAATAAGAGATGCTATGGCGTAGGAGGTATTCGTTTTGGTGTGGGTGAAATGTACCGTTAGCTTGCGGGCGTTTCCTTTAGCTTGGACACTGACTGGTTACAGTAGCATGGGTGCTAGAGCTCTTGTCTATGTAACCCTCGCTTGAGCTGTGTGCACACGCGCACACACACTATATAGTGAAAAGCGCAGCTTGACGTCAAGCCTGACTCGTTAACACACGCGTTACTACCCTGACGTGCGCACACTTTGTGCATACTCCTAACACGGGGGCATTGAAGAGGATATTTGCATTGTGAAGCGTGAAGAAAAGACCTAATAAAAAAAGGAGGCATGTCATCAAGAGATCACAGGTAGCAGCACAGACTATCTGCTAGAGGGGAAGGGGAGCATCTTGTGGTGCCTATTCTCGCCACTCATATTGATGGGGATTAGGTGGACATACCTAAATCCAGGGTCAAGTCTCCATAGAAATGTCTGTTGACCTCTAAATCCTATTAGGAAGCCGAGATTACTGCTGCCACACACACACACAGGCACACACACATGCACGCACACGCACGCACACCCTAATGGTGTTTCCCATCTCTCACACATCTTTTTTAAAGTGTTTTTCTTTATATCTAGTATAGTACAAGACACATTGAATCTTCATACTTTTTCTCAACACACAAGTTGAATTATGTTAATTTATATTCATACTTATGTCAGCAAATGAATATGCAACAAGGTACACTAGCTTGATGGATGAGTAAGTGGTGTGTGTTTGTATGGATCTCCACACAGCTATACTGGCAACTAATGATGCAGATGTTGTGACTCATACAGTTCGTTTTTGCCCATTACAAAGTACACAAGATGCACAATGCACATCCTACAATCAACATTCATCATCGCAAGTGCTTCTGGATTAAAAGGAAAAGACAGGCTTCAAAAGCCGCCATTAACCATCAAGGACTCGAACTCAGCTTCCGAAGTTCAGAATCATTTCAACGTGAAATGTGGAACAGGTTTGAGTTTGTGCAATAACAAGCAATGATAGATGATAGAAGATGTTTAGCATTAAAACCATCTGAAACTACCTCTCACATAAGCAAACCAATATAAAACAAACTGAATGGAACAATATACACTCTCTACAGCATAGGTAGCAGTTTCCATCAAGACATGAACAATAGTCTAGGAAAATAAATGCTATTTATAGATCTACAATGTGTCCAGGTTCTCTGCGAGGAAACTTGGACAGACTATAATCCTTATGATCTTTTCAAGTCTGTGCAATAAGCCCACAAAATAGATTCCTAAAAGAATGCAAGCCAAGCCACTAAACCCATCAACAGACAACACATAGTGGCACGTGAAGCTGAAATACCAGCTTGACTGACTGGCCATTCAAACCTCGCCTTTAATTGCATTCACTGCATTTAAAATCCAATACAACTGTAATTGTGGATGACTGAGCGTTCCAATATATTCAGTTAAACTTGATTATCATTTTGAATAAATCTACATCATGCTGTGTAAATAATTGTGACAATTGGTTGGTTATTTAATGGGCAAATTGACCGCCTAACCATGGCATTACCATAATATTCAGAACCTACATTCAGTGCCAACTGTTCTCAGAAGCCCATTACATAGTGTTGTAGTGGCTGTCAGTGTGTGGCAGGTACACTGTGCACGCACCGATAAACTATTCCAGGTGGAAAAACAGGGCAAGGTATTTGGTTTCCAGGTCAATGTTGAACAGACTATGACAGCATAAGTAGACGCTCTCTCTCTCTCTCTCTCTCTCTCTCTCTCTCTCTCTCTCTCTCTCTCATAAACACACACACACACACAAGGTCAAACAGACACATGAAAATAAATACATGCAGGCAGAGTTTACAATTACAGAGTCAAGTGTCAATTGTCTCAAGTGCTCCTCTTGCGGGAGGTCCATTAAGGGGCCCTTATTTAACTTCATTATCCTAGCTACCCATTTGCTTTAAACACTGAAAATACGTAGACCTTCCCATCGGCATTAAACACACTGACCGCAAACTACATGCTCAATGGTCAAATGTGCATATCATCACATAGCGGTGCTGATTCAAGATAACCGTTCTGGTGTGACGAACACTTCACTTCAGAGAGTTTCGCAAGATGTAAATGACAACTGCACACCTGAAATCAAATTCAACGGTGACCTATTTTAAGGAAGCATCCAGGCAACGCTTGCATTCTATTTATATAGCAGAGAGCGCATACATTATTGCTCTTGAGTACTGAATGTTAGGACTGGTTAACTTCAACGTGGATGATAAACAGTATTGTGATTTGGTGCATGTATATTTTTTAAAGGGATATGTCGAGGGTTTCCTTACCTCTCCAAGATGAGGAGCTGGATTAAATCCACACAGGCTACACACCATCTTTTTGCACTCTGTGCAGTGGCTATAGTTGGGTTGGTCTGTCGTTCCGATGTTGAGCTCCACCTTACAGAGAGGGCAGTTCTCCTTGGCTGTGGGGGCTTTTGGTGGGACGGCTGACTCCGCAGGTAGTTCTGCTGCTGCTGGGGCCCTGACTTCACCCTCCAGAGGGAGAGGTGTAGAGGCCTTGGTGGACTTGGCTGGTGGCGTATCGGGGCCAAGGTCAGAGAAGGGGGAGTCTGAGGGTGACGACTCCTTCTTTCCCTCCCCACCGGTGACCAGGTTGGTGGCAGAACTCAGGATGGAAGATCCAAAGCCGCCGAACATCTGAGAAGCGGTCGCTGGAGGTTTGGCTGCTTCGGTCAGCCCCCCAAAGCCGCCAAACAACTTCCCCGCCACAGACTCCTCCGACTGCTTTGGTGCGGGCTGCCCCTGGGACTTGGCGGGTTCCCCGAAGCCACCAAACCCGCTGAAGAGCTTCCCCGTGACCGACTCAGATGCCTGAGAAGGGCCCGATGGGGGCTTGGCTGAATCTGTGAGGCCTCCCAGACTGAAGCCCCCGAAGAAGCTGGACTCCTGTTTGGCTTTGGATGGGGAGGTTTGAGGGCTGCCTTTCTGCTGGACGGGGCGGCCCGTCTTGGGGTCGATTTTGGGCGACCCGGCGGCAGATGAGCTCGGGGACAATGGGCCCGGAGAAGAAGGCCCGGGCGACCTCTGCTTTGGCGTGGTTGGGGGAGTCAAGCCGGGGTCCGTGGTGCTCTGTTGCTTGAGCAGGAGCTTGCCTGGCTTGCCCGCTGCCTGTCTCTGGGGCGAGGGAGGAGCAGAGCCTTGCTTGGACTTCACAGGGCCGGGGGCGTCCATGCCACCCATCGCTCGCTGCATCTGGCAGTTGAGGCACAGCCACTCCTTTCCCTGAGCACAGACACAACGTGGGTTAGGGCTGTAGGACGTGCACAAGGTGCTACCAGCAGGAGCAGTGGTTGCGTACGTCACAGCTGAACAGAAATAATAGGTTTAACCAAACATAAGACCAGAACTATGTTTTTGTCTGTTAAAATAGAAAGGATATGCTAACGGTAGCTCAAGTGTCCTGACTCCTCAGGACACGTTCGTTCCTCTTTCATTTTAACAGCTTGCAATACCTTCAAGTTCAACCCTGATGGATGTCGAGATAATACAATTCCAATCCACCATTGCCAAATTTATTTAATGTACCTATATGAATTCGGCATTGGTGGATTAGACTTGTATTATCTCGACACTCAAAATTCGACGTAATATGGGCGTGTGCAGATGCTGTCATAAGCAGCAACATAATACGAACAGAAAAACACAAACTGTGACCAGCTGTGAACAGTTTGTAATAGTTAACAGTAATAGCTGTGAACAGTTTGTAACAGAATGTCAACAATCTAGCCATGTTTATTTTCTACATTTACATGTAGAAATACAAATATGGACTGTGTTATTATGTCAGACTAATGGCAGACTAGACTAGCTGCTACATGGTGTAAAAACACCCACTTCAAAGTATATTATGTTTTAGTATACAAAGTAAGATCATTTAGAAAAAAATACATATATTAATTAAGCCATAACGAATTACATGGAATCCTGTTTTCACATGTCAAATTGCTCAGAACATGAGGATTTATTACTTCGGAAAATATTACATAAACACTTATCATGCTCACACTAACAATAGCACTCAAATTGCAAATAAATGCAGCAATTAAAATGCTACATGTTGTGAAAAGAATAACAAATATTACTGGTATAATAGATATATAACCTATCATGTCTGTGTTTGAATGACGTCTCAAACCCTGTGGATAATCTAGCCATCCTCCTATACACAAACACTGAATACAATATTATGTAATGCATAACATATAGTATAGTATGTATCCATTAGCAGCACGCCGCAATTGTAAGTGTAAAAATAAACAATTGGTCAAATTGCAATAATTAATCATTTGATTTTAATATTTGATCAGTTTCCTTCCTGAATTGACGCTGGTCCATTATGGACAATAATGTAGAATAGGAACTGAAGAGCAAGCAAGCAGTCCTTCTGTTGCACCAAGCCCAACTAAAGCTTAGAGTGCATTGGGCCGGCTGGCACAGTATCGTCCTGTGCCCATGACATGAGTCACCTTGATCACCCTCCGCTGGGTCCATATGGTCACACTGTTGCTGTAGTTGTGTACCATTCATGCACTGAACAGCATTGGCCATTTTCATTGGATGACATGATAACGCAGCATTGACCATCTTTGATTTCAATGCATGCACACAAATACGGAATAGCGTTGTAACCAGTTTCCCCCGGCTGCTATAAACACAACGGACTGCCTATTGTGACTTTAAAAGAGCGTGGTAACAGTATGTCAGCAATACGTTGCCTATGCGGAGGAGACAGACATCCTTTTTAATGCGGGTCATTGACTCGATGGCTGAGCTAATGATGCGCTGTAATTGCTATTATTAGTAAAGAAGAGCATGTCTGGGGTGAGGCGGGGGGGGGGTTGCTCTCTTACCGCAGAGTCCGGAGGGCTGAAGCCACACAGGCTACACACCTGCCCTTTACACTCAGTGCAGTTGTTATAGTTGGGCGGCTCTTTGGACCCCACGTTCAGCTGGGTGGTCTTACAGAGGGGGCAGAGACCCCCGCCAGCCTTAGCTGGGCCCTGCTGAGCCTGGGGGGCTCCAGCCTTAGCTGGCTCCCCGGGCTTCACCCCTGGGGGCCCCTGCTTCTGCTGGGCTCCAGGTTTCCCGGGTCCTTGAGGAAGAGGAGCCCCTTTCTGTTGGGGAGCCGCCCCCTGTTTGGGGCCTTGGCCCGGAGGTCCTTGGCCTGGCTTGGGGCCCTGGCCCTGCTTAGGGGCTGCTCCCTTGGCCTTCCCTCCATCCGCGTCATCCCCGAACATGGCGGACATGGAGGAGGTCATGGCGCTGAGCGGGTTGGCCCCGCTGAGGAAGCCCGAGCCGAACATGCCGGCGGGCTTCTCGGCCTCTTTGGGTTCCGGACGGAATCGCGTCTCGAGGAGGCTGAGAGACGAGGGGCTGCGGCCAGGCGAGGGCTTGCCCGCTGGACCCTCGCCAAAGGCGTCAACGGTGCGGCTCTTGCTGAGACCAGCGGGGCCCTTGGGGCCCCCTGCTCCTACCTGCTGGTACCGCTGCTGGATGTCAGCCTCTGACGGTCTGCCAAAGGAACACACACAGAAGGACAGAATGAGATTACAGCGTAAATTAGCGAATAAGCTTCCACCAATATTGTCTGCAGTGAGCTTTGTCAACGAGAGACACAAAGCCGGTCAACACAAACAGTTTGTCTAATCCTGGTGGTTGTTAGTCTAAAGATGTATGGAAAATGTAACCTATGCCGAGCTTAGCTCCTGAAACACAAAAATCCATGAGGAAAGAGGGTATCAGAAATAGCCACATCTCTTTTATTATTTATTATTACAGTTGGGTCTAGATTCAATTCCGTTGAACACACCCAGTCTGAAATGTGTCAACATTTGAAGAAAACAATAGAGTTACGTTTTTATATACAGTACAGTACTTCTCGTAATTGCACTTCCTAGTTCTTTTGAGTTGTGTACAATAGTCATGACTCAACCATTTAAAACATAAGTATATATACAGTAAATGCTTAAATTGTTTTATTCTTTATTTATCTTGCCCAATGGCCAATCAGTAAGAAGAATTATGACATCAACAGTAACTGTAAATTATTTAATCATAATATATAACAATTTTTTCTGTGTTATCCTTTTAATTTCCTCATCCTCATAGTGGGCAACCATATTGGTTGGGTTGCTGCCAACTTCATTGCCTTAAGTGAAGTATTGGCCATGCATCATTACAGTTATATAACAAGGCTATACCTTAGCTCTGACTCCTTCTGAACTAAGAGCCTTTCATCACAATAAGCGGTCACAAAACTTGTATCTTAGCCCTTGGGAAGGACGAGAGTAACAGACAGAGAAGTAAATAGCTCTGAATGACACATAAATGCCGTTGAGATAGCGAGGAAGACACTAAGGCATAGCTAAACTAAAATATATTTGTTAGCATCTGGCCAAGACCGCCTAAACTGAATGTATATTTCTGAGGACGAAATGTCTGTAAATGTAGGCAATCTAGGCTCTCTGGCCAATTGCCATACATTTATATTAAACCAAAACTAAATAAGTATAGGCCGGGCTGCTTTTAATATTCCATTTGGTCATGTTTGTGCACCGAGGTGGACTTATTCACAACACCGAGCATACAACAGGCACTTCAGCACCATGGAGAGCGCCTATTCGCACCTCAAGACAATATAGTTTACATCATCAGTTTCTTTTTATGTATAGTTGCAAACATTTAGAAAACAGGGAATCGCGATGACATTTGTAATACCAATTCTATTTATAGTGATATTAATATGTATGCGCACCCTCCCCCATTCCTGCATACTGCATGATAACTAATTACTAGTGTTAATAACACTATGGCAGTGGGCCTATGCATTCCATACAGGTCGTACATGTCGACTACTTGCTTTACATTTTAATATTGGGGAAATGGGAGTAAATCAATATATCCATCCACATGTTTAGCCATACTTGTGCAGGCACGCCAAACGTCGTGGAAATTAGAAGAAAAAAATCCCAATTTCCAAATTGCCATAGAAAAGAACACGATACTTGAGTATGTTAGTAGGCTAATAGCTAAAAAACAACAACAAAAAAACATCTAGCTCGACAGAGGAATGCTACTGCCTGCTACTGCCTGCTACTGACTGCCTGCCGGGTAAAAACCCGGCAGGCAGTAGCATACTGGAGGTGTGTCTAGCCTGTCCACTGATGTCATACTAAGACACGCTTTTTTTAATAAATAGCACAAATTACTTACTACTTTGGTCACGTCGAAGGCATTTGTGATAAATATAGGCTATCATAAAGCTCTGATAAAAAATATGTCCGTGCTTCTTTGTGGCCTCTGTAATGAGCGCAGTGGCAAAACTGAAGAGGCAGCGATTCAAATGGATGCATGCGTCCATTCCAAACACGTCTAACAACATGTACCGAACATAACGTTATTTTTTAGACGCAGAGTAGAACTACAAATACAACTCCAAAAAAATACATTTTTTTTTATAACGTTGGACTGGATTTATTATGAATAGGCGTGAGCGTGCGTTATGTTTGCCATATCAACTCAAAAGCCAGATCACCGCGCAATTACGTTAACAACACTTTATTTGGTTAATATGAATGTAATGAATATGTTGACTCTTAGTGCGTTAAAATGCTGAAAAAGAGCCATGCCTTCGACCAGATACGCCTCCGGGCTGCCTAGCTTGCGCCCTTGACATCGCCGCGGAGAGCTGCTTCCTGCCCTCCTCGCTGAGTTGGCTCAGGTCCGCCTCCATTCCACCAGGGACCCGGACGAAGCCTCCGTTGCCGTCGGGAACGAGCCCCTCTGGTAATCCTGAAAGCCCCCCCTCGCCTCCTTCAAGGCTCGCTTCGTTCCCCATGATGGACCGCTCTTGCCCCCCGCTTGGTTTTATGCGCGGCTCTCTGCGTTTTTAGCTGAGAACAGCGCGGCGAACACGATTTTTCTTGATGTCTCGGAGCATCTCGAATTATTTTGCGCTAGTTATTTCCCCAGTCCTACGGGTTCCCATCGTTTCATCGTATTCTCAGTGTCGCGCATCTCTGCAGCCGTAAAATCCAGTTTCCGTGAAGGGTCTCCACACCTCCTCCGTTCTGCTTTCAACGCGCATGTTCCGTGTGTGACAGGTGATCGCAAGGCATCACCGAAGGAAACATGTTTTAAAGGGACCAAACTTGCATAGCCTAAATTGCGTTAGACGCTAGAGGGAAAAACTAAACAAAAAACAAATACTAACCTTACACATATACATATATTCAGTAGCCTCGTTCCTTGACAGAAGGTTATATGGAAGAGTGGTCTTTCTTGGTAATGTTTGCTGGTTTCATATAGAACTGTCAATTATTTAAAGTAAATAGGGGAGGGAAAATGCACCATCGTGCTTCCCACAAACAAATACAGAAATGACGAAAAACAACATTAATAATAATGGTTAAATGAATGAAAAAAGAACAATTAAAACAGATAAGAACGGTTAAAAATACATAAAATACAAAAAATAAGAAATAAAATAAGATAACATCAGATTTAGATACAGCAGAACAGAGACATTGCACGTGAACCATTTTCTGTAGTAACCTATAGCAGAGCAGTGCAGAGCAGTTACAGGCTATAGCTAAAAGCTCATTTGAATAGATGAGTTTTCTAAATGTGTTTTTTTTTAAAGATACTTACTCTGTCGGATTTCCTGACAACTATAATACACATA
>JAODLL010082464.1:2198-15376 GCA_026546735.1 Forbesichthys agassizii | reverse complement strand
TCCATAGTCCCCTCACTCGCGAACAAGACCCCGAGGTACTTAAACTCCTTCACTTGGGGTAAGGACTCATTCCCTAGTTTCCACTAGTCCTTAATTTAATAATGATGATAATAATAATAATAATAATAATAATAATTATAATAATATAGTATTATTACTACTTTGTATTACATATACTTGACAGATTACTTTGTCTTTACTGTCCATCTGCTAATTTATGTCATGTTCTTTAATGTGTATCTGTAATCTGTAATGTAAAGTACTCCTCTAAGAATATAATCATATTAATGATACATAGGATCCTGTTTTATGCATACTGTATTAACTTTTATTTGGTATTAATTACACAGTGGGGAATTGTCAGGACCCTCTAGCCTAAGTTAGTCAAAAATATATCATATTTACCATGTCATTTATTTTAATTTAATCAATTCATAATTTGACAATAAACATCTAAATACAATATTCTTCAAATGTTCTCTTCAAACCTCTTTTCAGTTTGTTTTGGAATGTGATCACCAGACATTACAGTAGATTATTCCTTAATCTGGCGAGGAAAACAACATTTAAACTAGAGGGAAAAGCATGTACCGGTAGCATATCAGTGGACTAAAATTATTTTCAAGTAAATAATGGCCACTGCCCTGTTTTGTTATAATGGTTTATTTGGAAAAACGCAAATGCAAAAAAGCATTGTGATGATTAGCCTACCTACCCCTACCGGTAAATCTGTAGGCTAAACTGACTAACTCTGCGGTCATTATGCAAAGCAGCGCAACATTCTTAACCATGCACCTGACCATTAACTAGCAAAGGTGGATTTTGACGGTGAGATCATTATTTAAAAGGGCTCAATGTGTCTGCAAAACACATTTGACTGTGTTTAACCTGTTTAACAAACTACTAAAGTAAACAAGTAGGATGATGCAGTCTGCAGAGTCAATAAAGGAAGAGCGAAACCTTTAACCCTTTCTTCAAAACGTGTTCAATAGCAACGACAACATACTGATGGTGTGTTTATATTTGTTTCCCTTCATTGTGCAAGTATCGGCTGAGAGTCCCTGTGAACAATAGGCTATTTCCATGAACCATAGCTGTATACAGTACGTCCGTACAATCAGCCCCCTCCCGCCCCGTGTGTGTGGGCTGACCTCGCAGCACATTCAGCCTGGTGGAGGCCGTGAGTTCCCCCGCTGTGTTGGAGGCATGGCACTCGTACACCGCCTCGTCCCGGGGGGTCCTCAAGGGCTGGATCCTCAGCACCGAGCCGGACCCGTCGTCAAAGTCTATCACCTGGTGAGGGGGGGAAGGGGGGGGGAGAGCACATATAGACTCCTTACCTGGCGCGCCACATGGTTTACTACACACAAACACAACCATCTGGCAAGCAGTCAATTTAAACGATTTGTAACGGGCAGGCACTTTGGAAGAATTATTGGCAGGTGATTGAATAAACCATGTCTACCACTTGTATAGTAATGGTAATGTCGAAGAGCAAAAACATATTTTCCATCAAGAAAAGTAGTTTTAAACATTGGCGTCGATGAGCATCAGACGTCACCAGTGGCCGTTGGCCTTAACCCAGACAGAGCAACATAATGCCTCTCTATGGGAGCACGAATGGAATACAAATGGCTCCAGGTCTCCAAGCTGTCTCTTCTGGTCCTGTACTTCCCCTCCCAACCTGTAGATGTCCTCGTTGTCCCCTCTTGTTGCTGATGTTTTTGCCTCACCTGTCCCAAATCACTAATCAGCCCCTAATACCTTTAAAAAAAAAACATGTTCTATGTATGCCCAGTGCTGGATCACCTTGTCTATAGCCCTTGTCTAATTCTTTCGATGTTTCTTAAATTATATTTCCCAAGCTTTCACGGTTTTCAATACACCATTTCAAATAATGACATTTCGGCAAAGTCCTTTTTTGAACATAGGAGGGAAACAGACAGACATTATTGCGTCTTCAACACAAAATCGGCCGTTTAAAATAAAGACAAACAATAAGCTACAAACATATATACCTGTACATACATGCATACAGTAGGTCTATACATACACTGAATTCAACAGATTGGTAATTTTAATAAATAGAAGGTCAGTATACTATAACTCAATAATAACATTAACATGAAAATATAAAAACTAAAAAAATATATTTATACAAAAATGTATAAAGTAAATAATAATAATAGGTTACTGGAGTTGGCCTCTGGCTAGCTTAGCATTTAGGGCTTTGATAGACAAGGGGACGAATTAATTCTTAAAGCGGTTGAGTCTGCACTGGTTTTCTGAAGCGTCTACCTGAGGGAAGAAGCTGGTACTCAGGATAGAGGACATGGTTGGGGTCTGAAATTATGTTATGGGCCTGTCTGATTATTGTTTGTTTATAAATATCTTGAAGTGTGGGATGCTGCCTGACTCCCATAATCTTCATGGCTCTCTGGGTTAACCAGGTGATCTGTGTTCAGGTGAACGCTGAGGTTGCCAAACCAGGCTGAGATGCCATATTGCATGTTTGCGACATGTTTTTTAAAGAAATTGTACTTCTAAGAGTAGTTTGAATGCAACGTTTTACTTTTACTCAAATATATTTGTGAATATTTTATTTTACTTTTACTTTGCTACATTCGGCTATATTCCACTCGTTACTCGCTACATTATCCGACCATTTCAAAGATACTTAATGCTATGGCTGCAACTGTTAATAAAATCGCAATCTCGATTCATACCGCTATGCGATCTCATTTCTATGTGAGAGCGATTCTGCCCAATTCTAATTCGGGACATCAGCTACATCAAAACAAGCGCTCCGGCGTAACACCACGTGGTGTGGAGAAGCACAAAGTAAATACACAGAGCGAGCATGAGAGTCGACCGGCAAAGAGTGAGGAGTTGTATGGCTGTAAACAATCTCATTTTAACGCCATTTATATGTTGTTGCCGTTCTGGTGTGACATCTAGAGTCAGGTACTCATAAAGAGACACTTCACCTAATACGTGAAAATACACTTACACCTTTTAATACATGGAAAGCAAAGTTACATCAGTGTGGTTAAATACAAGCATACAGTCTGCCGATCCGAAAAATGATCCGATCCGTGGCTCAAAATCGTGACACGGTCCAAACCGTGAGTTTTGTGATTCGTTGCACCAATAGAACCTCACTCATGTGGCAAGCAGCATTCTCCTGCTTGACACACACACACACACACACACACACACACTACTAACTAAGTGGGCATGGAGAGATCCCAGCGCTGTTGACACAAGAGCCGTGTATTGTGATTACGCTGAGCAGCTAATAGCATATTTATTGCCATTTCCCTTGTGGTCTGAATACGTTTCTAAATTGGTCGCTATTCACTTTATTGGAAATAAAGTCACAGACTCTAAAAAGTTAAATCAAGCGGGAAAATGTTGGCAACACTGTTCGTGCTAACCTGTCGTGTAAGGTGCTAAACAAGAGTATGACAGCATTACCATTTTTGATATTTAAATTCATGCTCTGCTTATTTAAAAATGAATATGAAATAAATGTATCATGAAAAAGTTACTCTGTGCTTGAGTAGGGGTTTCACTAGATATTTGTTTACTCGAGACATTTTTTGGATGACCACCTTTACTTCTACTTGAGCCATTGTTTCTTAAAGGTAACTACTTTTACTTGAGTACAGCTTTTGGCTACTCTACCAACCTCTGCACATGGTGCTCTTTACTATGGCATGATAGAAGAGCAAAAGCACTTTCTGGTTGACACCAAAGACCCTCAGCCTATGAATGAAATGTAACCACTGTCGATTTGAACCCTAGTGCAGACACTATCTACCTGAACACTCCATGTTAGTTCATTATGTGTATGCCCAGATATATTATATACATTACTATATGAATGACCTGTTCTGGTCATGGATGACCGCATTACCTGGCTGAACTCAAACATCTTATTATTGCCCAGTTTCTATTTTTGTTTCTTAATATTTTAGTAATATCCGTATTCATAAAAATTATTCTGATATTCACTTACTACAGCATGCAACTTCTGGATTCTAGACATGTATTAGGAGGAAAACCTGAAATCCATTAAAAACAACACATCCCATCAGAATTTCTGACTGACAGCAATACATCTTAAATCAGATTAAAAATAAAACATCCCCCACAGTGATTTAATCATGGGCAATGGGGCGCCGAGATGAACTCAAAACTTGAGAGAGAACTAGATTTATGAAAGGGGAAGCTTTGCCTCAGCCGTGGGTGAATCTGACTTGCTTCTAGATCTTCATCTCACTTCTGAGGTGGGAACAAAATTAAAGGTTAGGGCCTCCAGAAAACTAATAAGGCGGTTTAATATAATGGCTTCACCGAGCCCAGGGCACCTTTCATCTGCCATATGAAACTCTCACATCAGGTAGCATGTTTGATTTTGGTCCACAGTCTTTCAAACGGTTGAGCGCAATTAACATAATGCAGACTATATAGTTTATGTTTGCAGTGTGTTAAATGACCGTATATTTATGTTTTTATTTCCTGTCAAAGTAAAATAAGTATATAGCATTAACTAAAAACCCTACTAATACCCATACTGCTCAAGCATTAAAAGACAGTGGAGGTTATAAAAAAAACTAAAATGTATTAAATTAAAGATGTCCTACCTAAGATTTCCACATTCTACAATGTTTAAGCAAATATTTTAAATGAAAAGGTTTACTTATATTCCACCCATATCCAGCAGGAGACATCGCGTGCGCCACTTCCATTAGTAAGTTGGCTAGTATGGCTACATGAGCAACACCAGATTTGGAAGGGGCGATCGAGACGTGAGTCTGCAGTGAGCTAGATTATAATACAAATGCATTTTATTTTTCAGAAACTGGACAACACTGCGATGGCAAACCCCTCTGCCTGGCATGAAATAAACATAACCTACTTTACATCAGTGTGGCTGTGAGTTATTCATAAGCTGCATTTCATATTTACACTTTTAAATATAAAATGATGCAGACATATTGGGAGTAGCCTATGGACTGTGTAGAATAAATGTATAACAAGACCTAAAGTTATTTATTACTAAAAGGCAATCCGCAAGTATGCTATTGAACATAACAAGCCATATAGCTGTTCACTGAGCCAAAAAGTATATAAAAGAAAAAAAGGAAACAGGTTCCAAACCTGGGAGCTCAGCAAGTGCATTGCTCTACCAGATAAGCTAATTAGATGTACTGATAACAGTGGCAACAGTCTTATTCAAACTTGTCTGTCAGAAGGACGGGGAGGGTAGTGGTCAAACAAGGAATATAGGATGCTACTGTAAGTAGAGCAGCTTTAAATAAGTAAATATACAAATATATGTGTACATGCATACAATTAATATAACATTCCCAAAAACCAGTAAGCAGCTTAAACTATGTGTGTTAAATATGCAGTTCCTAGCATTAGAATCAAAGGCATGCACACAGAATTTAGGTAAATGTGGTTCCATTTTGTATTTACCAACTACACACGTGATTACATGGATGAGTATCCCGGTTACGAGGCTTATCCCAGTTTTCATCATATTCGGGATATGGTGTTTACATGACCACAGAGAAAACAGGTAACTCATATCCCCGTATACATGATATACAGTATCCCGGTTACTAGTTACTAACTAGCATTCTATTTACACAGACATTCATTTACATAACCAAGCGATTATTTAAAGTGCCATTCCTGTAGCTGCGTTAGCTATATAATCTTCAATGTAAATATTACTGATAATGATGAGGTCACTTATTATCGCATTCAGTGGGAGACGAGAGTGGTAGAGAATAGTAAAAACGTGTTCTCCAGTTTGTCAGTTTGTCAGGCGACAAGCTGTCAAACGTAATACACGATTTTATGACAGAAAAATGAAACTCTATTTCGTTATCGCTCCAGCAGTGAGATGTTTTCGTTGCCGCCATTGTTGATTTCTGTTACGTCACTATAGTTACGTCCACTGACAGAAGTGGCGCCTGCGCAGGTAGGTGGCAGCCGTCAGAAACCGAGATAAGGTAAACATGGAACAGTTTCTTTCGGAGTACTCCACTTAGCAAAACCGTGTTTCTCAAAACCGGGCTTATCTCCGGTATCACCGGAGATATGCTGTTTACATGCGCAAATACAAAAATGGGATAGTGTTGCTTTACTGTACCTCAAATCTCTGGTTGCTGACTTTCTTGCCCTTCTTGTTCCAGACGATCTTGGGCTGGGGGTCCCCTGTGGCCTGGCATACGAAAGAAGCCACTCCCCCTTGGACCCCTGTCTGGTCTTCAGGCTTCCTTGTGAATCTCGGGGGCGCTGTAGGCAACGTAGATTTACAGTAAATACGTCATTCATTGTGCTCATTTTGCCTGCGGACAATAGTTTGAAAACAAAAGAGATGTCTATTTTGTGTGTGTGTTTTAGAACTTTTGGTGATTTGTTAATCTGGTTGAAGCAAACCGTGACCATCGACACTGGGCCTTCAGTGTCGCCACAACAACTCAAATGTGTATGTATGTGCACAGTATGCGCGGTACTCCTTTCATCTGCACTTGTGTGTGTGTGCACCAGTCCCCCCTGTCCAGGCACCAGCAAAGGAGCTTAGTGATTCTGCACCATAAAGGACTTATGGAGACTTACTCCTGACATGACCAGTAAAGCCCCTCGTTGCGCGGACGCCCGACAACGTCCTTCGCCGGATTGTGACATCGCCACATCAGAAAATATTCTGTATGCCAGTCACGCCGCATCCTCGCTCGCCCACCCGCCTAGCGGCATTCCAGGCCGGCCAGAAAAATCCCTACTTATGGGATAACAGTCCAGCCGCTCGACAAAGGGAGAGAAATTGCTTTTGGACATTTCAAAGGAGGTGGAGGGAAAGGAAAGGAAGGGGGGGAGGGGGGGAGCACGGAGTGTAGGGAGCTGTGGAGAACACAGCAGAGAAGCTGGCACAGACAGACAGACAGACAGATATATAGATATATAGATAGATAGATGGTAGGTGTATACAGTATATACTGTAGTCAGATGGAAATGGATACATAAACAGTAATAGATAATGCAGACAGATAATTGTAATAATAGATATAGATAGTATAGTGGTCAATTCATCTTAGATTTATAGATATATCAACAGATAGATAGCTAGACAGGCCAAGCATTCCTCTCCCTTGACGGCCACTTAAATGCAGCTTCTCATTATAGTGAAATTACATGGTTTCAAGTATCACACTCTAAATTCTTCATATTACTGGGATTCGTTTTCTAGAAATCATTTTCCCAGAGGCTTATAAACTAGACATAAGCCTTGCAATAGTTTATCCGGTGATTGATATGTCACAGTCGGTGGACGAAGGCTTTGCTGCCAATGTCTTTGATGCACAGTGGCAAGCCACAATGGTACATGGCGTTTTTTCTGGTATATTGGAAATGCATTGCACTTATTGTTTTGGAACAGAATGTCTAATATGTGTAAATGTGACATGACGGTCCCTGAAACCAGAAGTGTCCTAGGAAACTCATTGTATGCCGATTATGCATGTCAAAACAACTGTATTTCTTTACCACACTATATGTTATAATGACCAATATGTTTTAACCACAATGCCATTGAATGCACAAGCAAACACACACAACCCAATATTTATTCCCCTTTCTGGTCTGAGGGTAGCATGTGCTCCAGTCAGTCATGTACGTCAGTACATGAACGTGACCCAGCGGGCTCATGATAACTGGCTCCAAATCCCCGCTTTCAGAAAAAGGTAAACGGTCAAGCCCCCACTATGCATGCAAAGTGAGTCACAGCATTCAAGTGAATGGGATTTCCACCTCAGGGAGACAGGAACAGGCGAGAGCGTGCGAGTTAAAGCGCGGTCGTGAAGCTTGCATGTCGCGCCACGCTAGTGTCAGTGTGAGCACACAACCGCTGCCGATAGGTCGTCTACACAGTGTGTGTGTGTGTGTGTGTGGCTAGAGCTATACAGTACATATGTGCATGCCGCATGGAATACTTGTCACATGTATTGGTTTGTAGGTAGGCAAGTCTACTGTATGTGTGCAAGTGAGAGAGGGAGAGAGAGAGAGAGGGAGAGAGAGGGAGAGAGGGAGAGGAGGAGGAGAGGAGAGAGTGAGTGAGAGAGAGAGAGGAGGAGAGAGAACAAGAAGAGCGGGAGAGAGACTGTAGCAGGGAATCGGGCTCTAAATCCGTCTGCTAATCCCCCCTCCAAAAACAAATGAAAAGTGGAAAGCCAGCAGAGCAAAAGGCAAAGTGGACCTCTCACTCTCTCTCTCTCTCTCTCTCTCTCTCTCTCTCTCTCTCTCTCTCTCTCTCTCTCTTTCTTTCCTCCCCCACCTCTATCCCTCCCTCCTGTTCTGTCTGCGGAACGGGCATGTTTAATTCTTTCTGTTTCGCAGCTCTTCCTCTCCCTCTCTGTTCCTCCTTTATCTCTTCACACGCTCCCAATTTGCCTGTCACCAAGTCACCCCCCCTCCCCCCTCCACTCCCCTCCCCTCCCCGCACCACTCCTCGGTCTCTGTCTCCTTCATCTGGAGGGTCTTGCATAACTCTTCCCACATCACGCTGAGTGACTTACAGATAACGGGTATGTGACCAACTGCTTCCTGCCTCTGGTCCATCTAGCTCACACACCCCCTCAATTGTCTCTCTAGTGCTATGAGGCTCCTTCTGTTCTCCGGGGGTCTGTGTTTTATGGTTTTACCCTCCCGCATCTGAGCCATCTCTCCTCATCTCACCGACCCTCCACGTAATCCCGAGACGGAAGCAAGGTGGATATTGGGTAAGATGGGCTATGGCCGAGAGGGTCCCCGATAAAGACAGAAAAAAAGAAAGCGAGAGATTGAGACGGTATTACACAGTACCAATCATTCCCCATGCTGATTTGTGCAGTGTGTGAGGTTTGCCCTACACTGGGATGATATCTGTGCAGCAGATGGCAGGGATTACGCTGTCAGCCCTCCCTCCTCTCTGGACCACTGTCGAGTCACAGGAAAGGATGTGTAACACAATGTGACGCCAGCAGGGCGGAAGATCACCTTAGCGCCATTCAGCTATACTTTTCAACTTGACAACATCGAGCATGATAGAGCGTGAAAGCAAAATATCTTGGTGTCATGGGCAAAAAACATCAGGAGCGATGAACACGTTTAGTATTGTTGATCGCTGTGTGTCACCTTCAACCACGGCTGCTCCTAATATCTATTAGGATAGGATTACGTCCAAACTGGTGAAGTTTAAGGTCCTTTACGAACAGTTTATGTTATTACAGGAACAGAGTAATTAGAGTAGGTAGGTGAAGCCCGCGATATGTGTGGACTTTAAAGTACAGTCTATAGAGATGTTTGTATGAGTATAACTGGCTCAAAACCTAGAGAAAAGAGAGGGACAGAGTATAGAGGGGCAGATGCTGGCCTGTAGGTTAAATAGGATTCAAGATTGAGATGTATAATAGATATACAGTACGAGAAGTATCAAGAACATGACCTACTAACAAAGAGTTAGCTAGGTGCAATAGCCAGCCCAGGGGCCAGTGAGGTCAAATAAGAGAGACAAGGTTTTTGTGCCAAGTGCAACACACACACACACACACACACACACACACACACACACATTGTTCTCCACATCAAGTACAATGTCTAAGAAAATCCTGTCCAAATGGATCAAATGCATACAGCACGAGTAAAAGCAATGGATGGGTGTAGAGGAAAACTAGCTAACATATTTTAAGTGAAATCGTATGAGAAGCAGATGGGGGAACCCAGATGCTAATGCTAGCTACCCCTCAGGTTTGAGAGTGTACACGGGGTGTGTGTGTGTGTGTGTGTGTGTTGCTATTTCAGTCTGAAGAGTGTATCATTCTTCAGAAAAGGAAAGGAATAAATGGTTATTGAGCGTGCAGATATGATCAATACCAGGCGTATTCCCTTAGGTGACATTTATTGTGATTTGTTGTGCACTTGCGTGTGTGTGTGTGTGTGCATAGCATATGTGTCTGTATGTATTCATGCTTGCGGGTCAAAGGCTGCTACTGCATGACAGTTGATTAGTTGATTAAGCCTTAAAGCTACAAAACTAAAACTAATATTATGTAGCCTAAAACTGCCTAATATTTTCACTATGAAAAGGGTTACTTAAATGTAATCGTCAGACCTCAACACCTTTCATTACCAACTCTCTCTATTGATATAGCCATTTCCACAGCAGATCTGATAGAGCACTGAATAATGGCGGACGCCGATTACAAGCACATAGCATTTCTTCTTGAAGTAAAACCCAGTATTTCTCATGTTTTGGGAAGAGTGTGGGGACAATGAAAAACTTGACAAAAAGTGTCAATATGGAAAAATATTTCCACAGATGGAGAGCTCTAGAAAGGAAAAAGGACTACTCTTATCCCTGTTAGCCTACTTCTCCATGCTGTGAGTAGCCTATTCTTTGGGATTTCTTCTAATGTAAAGTGCATTACAAATAAAATGTACTATTATTATTATTATTATTATTATTATTATATTGTGTTTTTGAAGCATCAAAAATATTAGCCTATATTTCAAACTTTGTAGCGAAATAAAATGACATTCATTTTCTGTGTTAGACTGAATGTGTAGGCTACTGCAGTGTAGTAGATTGACGGACAGACACAGGCTATAAAGCTTTAGGGCCTTTTACTATGCATGTGTTGTTAGATGTTCAGTTTGTTTCAAGGCTTACGCAATCACTAAAGCGTTAGCGGGAGTATGCTCTCACTTATGTTGCACCTTGCAACTTTCAATGTCACTTCACATGGTCACAGTGCCATCATATGTGGTTTGTGTTTCAGCTTTGAAAATTACGAGGATCTATTTGCCTCGACACCGGTAAAAGTTCCACCGATATCCACCCATATCCAGCAGGAGACGTATTGCCTACGCCTTCCATTAGTATAAGCGTAAGTTTGCAAGCGTTATAATTTTGCATGTCTCAACATAAATTGCATAGCTCGTTTACTTTAGCTTCAGAAAATAGTCAGTTGACACATTGAAAGATACTAACCTACAGATAATTTTTAAAGTATGGCTATATGAGATGCATAACAAGTAGGCTAGATGTGGGTGGGTCGGGGATGCGAATCTGCAGTAGCCAGATTATACGGTAATACAAATGCATTTTATTTTTCAGAACTGGACAACACTGGCGATGGCAGTTTACAAACCCCTCTGCCTGGCATGAAATAAACATAACCTTCTTCACATCATACGATTAATTTCATAATTACATTTTATATAAAATAATGTAGACATGGAGTAGTCTAGCCTATATGGACAATGTAGAATACATGTATAGTCCTAAAGTTATTTATTACTGAAAGGCAATATGCAAGTATCATATTGAACATAACAATCGATATGTCCACTGAGACGAAAAATATATACAATGAAAAATATTTTTGGATTGCTGGGGTTTTGAACCTGCAAACTCAATATTTAAAGCGCAAAAGTGCAACCCTCTACCAACTGACCTAATTAAACATGCTGAACACATTGGCAAAATGTCTTATTCAACTTGTCAGTAATAAGCATGGGGAGGGGTTGGCGTGATTGTTTACAAACATGTGCTGCCCTCTATTGGTCAAATAGGGATTTTAATTTAAGAGTATCTCGGCCCCCCTCCTGAGATGTTTGTGTTTGGATCCATGTCCACATGCATTTAAAGGCATTGTCAGCGAATGGAAGCTAATACACGTTTTGTCAAATATCTACTGACGGTCCGTTAACTGAGGGAGCATGCTATGGCATCGAATGGAGAGGTGTTTTTGATTTGATAAAGTTCGAATAAAAAAAAGTCTCTCCAGAATGACTGACTATGCCTTTAATTTGTATTTGAAATAATCCGAAATGGAACTTTTCAAAGATAGTTGTTTGGCTGTGCACGTGCCTTTATAAGGGTCAATATGGCCTCATGTAGATAGTCGGGCAGACAGTGAATAATTACACTGCTTGCCAAGGAGCAATACAGCTGCGGAGCATTTGTATAGGTGGGCGGCAGGTCGACCAGTTATCAAACGAGAACGTGATTCAGGCTTGTCAGACAAGCTGAGGCCAGCGTTGGGCCCTCAGCCAGGCTCACGATAGGCTGCCTGGCATGTACAGGAGGTGGGCATGCAGCCAGCACCCACCGCTGTAACTTTAAACACATCCAAAAACAGCACATTAAAAGCTAATTATCAGATGCTCAATTTCTGTTTTGTCCAATTGGGCAGCTATCAGCAGTAGAGTCAGCAAAGCTAATACATTTTTCAAATTCAGGGAACATCTACTCACAGTCCGCTAGCTGTCTTTTTTACAGAACCAGGGCTGTGTAGAACGCTACATATCTTCCGAAAGCTTCACATAAAAAGATAACCTGACAAGCCAGATAAGGTTTGTTACACACAATAATCTGGGAGAGACCATCCTGATCTTGCAAGCTTCAGTTTGACTAATAGAATGATGCAAAAATAAGACAAATCTTAAAACAATGGTGTCGCTAGTTCTTGTTCTTCTATGTATGAATAATTTAGGCAGACACAAAGTGTAGCCTATCATTCATTGAGGGCTGTCGACCGTTTCAGAGCACAGTTTCAGTTAACTCTCGACACCCATCAATTTTGGCAGCAGTTTTACAATGTTTAATTAGTGTGCGATAAAATGTGCATTAATCCTGAAGCCAATAATAATGTGTGCGCAATTAGTGTACCATTTAGACTGCCAGGGCCTCCTGCCTAGGCCTAAGCAAGTGTCTCCATAATCATAATAACTAATTTGTTAGGAGCACAAGAGGGGGGAACTTAATCACATAGGTTCTTCCTTTATTCAGGGGTCATTAGAAACACATGGACTACCCACTGGGAGCTTAACATACTGGGTCAAAGCTGGCTTCCCATAAAGATGAATAAAGAGTTTCTCTGTGTTAGTCAGAGTGCATTACTCACACATGGGTGGGTGAATACGTTTAAACTAAGATAACAGTCTTTGGGCCTTTTACTATTCACAGACGAGTGCACCTGCTAAGATTACGCCAAGCTAATGCTAGTCAGATCCTATTACTTGCGAGTGGCTACGCAGCAATGCTAGCTGCTGCTAGCTGCTGTTAGCTGCTGGCAAGTTCATTTCCCCAGGGCTGGAAAGCAACTGTATGTTCTGGTGCA
>JAODLL010082463.1:0-15376 GCA_026546735.1 Forbesichthys agassizii | reverse complement strand
CCAGGTGTGTGTAATGACAAGACAAGGGAGTGAAGGGAAACCCCAGGAAGCATGGCAGGGCCATCAAGCCATGACATTGCATTTGAATTATTGACCTCAATCTCTAATCAGAAAAAAAAAAAAAAAGTGTTTCAGGATCTTGTCATTGGGCTTCATAAGCGGAATAAAACGAACAAACTACAGCTGAATGAAACACTGAATATGCTGTTGGTATAACTTGGTGTACAGTATTTAGCTCTCATTATGTCATAGTTCCTACTGTACTTTGATCCTTTGGTTCAAACAATTATAACAATGTTGTTTGTATTATTGAGAGCACAGCTTTCTCATACACGAGTGACTGGCAAGATCGTCAGACTACTCCCCATGCAAGTGGATTTTAAATGAATGTCTTTCCTAGAATATATTGCCAATATCTATTGGAGGATGTACTGTAGTGTATTCCCTATACTGTAGAAGCAGCAGCCTTAAACAGACTTGACACATGCTACTGCTGAAACTGCATGCTGACAGGACTAACCTATAAGGCTAATGGACACCAGCTGACCTGTGATATTGGCTGGTTAACATAGACCCATCCTGTTGCTGGGTTGACCTGCAGGTATTGGGGCTCCTCCGGTGACATTGAGTAGGTGATGGCAGCATTAGTGCCAAAGTCGTCATCGTGCGCGGCAACGCGCAGGAAGCTGGTACCGATCATGGTGTCTTCTCTCAGGAAGTCTAAAGGAGGAGGTAGATTATACATGACTCAATTAACTTCTTATTCTTCATATGATATGATTGTTTCACACATGATTGATATAAATGTTTTATTTATTTATATACAGTATTTGTTTGTTTGACAAGGTTAAATTATAAATGTTTTTTTTCTTTTAAATGTCGTTACACTTAATTTCCTGGTAGTTCTGAGTTTAACTCTAAAGATTTATATAATATGTCTTCCTATATTCTATATCTATTACACTCACATTCATAGCGCAAATTCTCAAACTTGGGGCTGTTATCATTCTGGTCCAGTATTTGGATGTTGAGCTGACAGATACCGATGAGTGGCTCCTCTGCCCAGTCAGTGGCCGTTACAGTAATGGAGTACTCTCGCTGACGCTCCCTGTCAAACGGCCGGGCCGTCACGATCACTCCTGGAAATACACAATCATAAGCTGCCAGTTCCCTCATCCATTCTGTCCATTCCTATTTTCTACTCACCTGGGTTGCCGCTGACAGCAAATACTATGACAATGCACATCATCCTGACATGTCTACATCACAATCGCATAATTGGATGGTCTAACAAGCATTACAACTATATAGTGATTGCTGGGTATTAAATTGATGTGCGTGGCAGAGAAAATAATCCCAGCAATAAATAAAAACCTCTATTCCAATTTACAGTACGAAATAATTAATTTTTTTCAGATACTGTATAGTAATGACAACATGGTGTTTTTAGGTTTACCGTGAAAGTGGTGGTCATTTTGGAGCTTTATCAAATTGGCCACCATTTACTTCCATTATGGGGCAAACTTGACTATATTGGGTGTAATATGTGATGGATTGATGAATGTAAAACCAATGTACATGTATACTGTAGGCGAGTAGGACATAAGTCAATTAGAAACAACGTTCTGAAGTATACCATTATAAATGAGTAATTAGTTCATAATTGGCTTTAGACAAGACTTTAAACAAGAGCATAATGGCATTAATATGGATAGCGGCAGTCTTGAACTTTTGCATATAAATCAGCCAGTTGCACTGCTGTTTAGCTATGATTAAGATAAACTACAGTAATGAAATAATGATTTGGGATGTCAATTGCGGTCCTGTTCACCTAATCATGTATTAGGAGTAACACAATAGTGGTTTGGCCTACTTCCCCTTAAAAGCCACTCCATATGCAGTCCTGATCCTTTTTACATCAAGTACAAACACAATGTGGTGTACAAGCAGCTGCTGTCAAAGAGCAGTGATTGTAAATGGGTGCATTTATATATCACTTTAAAGTATTTTGCCTGACATTCACCCAGTCACACACACATTCATACACCAATGATTGCTGCCATGCAAGGTGCGACCCACCACTGGGAGCAGTTAGAGATTAGGCATCTTGCTCAAGAATGCTTACAAGTAGGTCAGCTCACAACCTTCTCACAACTCACAACCTTCCAGCTGGAAGCCCAACACCCAGACCACTAGACCATCCTGTCCACCAAAGAAAATAGGAATGTATAACCATTAGCAGATTGTTTAATTGTATCATTATTATTATTATAAATAAGTTTCTTATTCTAATGTGTAAAGTTTGAGATCTTTGAAGGATATATCAAGGGAAACATTTATTCCCATTGAAATACTGTAGCACTCATTATGGATACCGCAGCAACCTTCCGTCCTTGACCACATGACATGAATCAAATTGATGATTGCTCGACATGTATTGAAAAGCGTTAGGCTGACATTCATTTCTCCTTGGCTGCTGTTAATTGCAACATGTCTTTTCCTTACGGTTGCCTAGAATGTGACCTATGCCACATAGCCTGCGGGAGCAGACATTTGACTTTCTCTTGACTTTTATTAAAACAGAGCACATGCTAGCTCATGCCATTTCAGTTCTAGCCCATTACATGAGTGCTTATTATATATATGGCCTAGTGCTGTTTCTACCTGTATCTGGGTGGACTCTGAAGGCAGGCATGGCGCTGTCTCTGTGCATTACGCCGTATCGGACTTTTCCATTTGCGCCCTCATCTGCATCCATGGCGTGCACTTGCAACACCAAAGTCCCCGCTGGCTGGTTCTCCAGCACTGAAGCCTGTTCACGGTACTGCTGACACTGGAGATGCGAAAGGAAAGGGAGAGAAAGAATATGTGAAGGGGATGGAGGGAAAGAAATGAGAGAGAGATAGAGGGAGACCAATACATGGGAGAGGTGGGAAAATGGGGGCAAGGCATGTTAGAATATGTCCTGTTAATGACAAGACAGCTATCACAGAAAAACAATCTACAGTTTATGCATCATACAGCTGCTCTCATCTACAATACAGTGACGTCAACGCTGGAATTAACACATCTTCTGAAGACCTAGCTTCGTCTCCAGCCAGGTATTCAATCAATTTACCCAGATGAAAGTGCTCGCGTGGAAAGAGAGCTGTTCCGGGAGCTGTTCCTGGGAGCCCTGCTGTTTCCTAAACAGATAAATAAATGGCTACAAGTCTCTAGGCAGAGTGACCGCGAAAGAGCCAAACAACCGCAACAAGGCTGAATGACATGACATATGAAAGGTAGAAAGCGAACAATAAGTGTATGTCCCCGTAAGATATGACAGATATGGTAGTACCGCCCAATGGAAAACTCATAAATCATATCATAATAAATATATACGTAAGGTCACCATGGCCCAGAACCTTTTTCTGAGGCAAAAGGTGATATATATATAACACACCAAAGCTGAAAGACACCTAGAAGCTATTGATATAGACTTCTGAGGTATAGCTCCCTGAGTATGGGTACTTCTGATGTTCAAGTCACTTCTAATTAAGTTACAATTTAATTACTCAGGTGAAGTAAGGTATATTGTGACGATATGGACATTATTTAGGAATTAATTATGTGTGTTTAAAAGTAGACTATGGTGGAGGCTATGTAGACTTCGTGCTTATACAGTACTGTATGGTTTGACTCGCCTTGAATGTATTTTTACCATTTGACAACACAGAGGAGAATAAACAATATTATCAACTGAACTATTCCGGGTCCTTACCTTGTCAAATATGGGTTTATTGTTGTTGACATCATCAATACCAACAATGACCCGGGCAGTAGAAGACAGAAGATGTGGTCCCCCAGATGCGTTGTCATCAGTGGCTGTAACATTCAGGACATACTCCAGGCCTAGGAGCTTAGGTAGGGGTGTGGAACGCAGTCGAATTAACCCTACAAAGAACACAGGCTGTTAAAGATGCTACTTGTATTTCTTGGAGGTCTGTTTAATCCAAAATCAAGTAAAATTAACAAGATAATGTTTAGAAATAACCTTTTACACGTCCTCTTATAGATTTCTATCTCCTGTGTTGCATATATATCTAGAAAAGATCAGGCTGAACAGCTATCCCTGGCCAGACAAGTCTAGAAATACCACTTTGTACCTCAAGGGTAGAATGTGAGTCACTAGTTTCAGTGTGCCCTCAGTTCAACGAGAAGAAGAAAACAGCATTTTCGCTGTGGGCTATTTATAGCCTACCAATATGGAGCACTGCCTCCCATTAGTTTTGACTTACTGTTCAAACTTATGAAAATCATTTACAGTATTTCCATCAAATCTGTTATTTACACCAATATTGTGCATTGGAATCAGTATATAGCCTACCAATATAAATTAATTTTTTAATTATCACTGATTGCACAAATTGTCTGTTAATCTGTATGCTAGTTGTTAAATGTTCAAAGCATATTAAAAACAAATTATTTTCAGCAAATCTGATAATATGCCTACTATACATCAACATTGTTCTAGTCAAATCAGTTTGTTCAAGTAGGCTACAAAACGTAGTTATAATGATCACTGATATATTCCAATGCACATGGATTTGATATAGAAGCCAGTAACCTAAATGTATAACTTGATGATCTCACAGTTTCTTCTGGACTAGCAAGTAAACAGCTATACTTTTATTGCTAACTGGGCAGACAACCTATTCACAATGACTAAATTGCCTGAAAACCATTCAATTCCTTATGCCATTGATTAGCCTATGATATTGTTTGTCTGGGACTGTTTTATTATGGCTTTTCTCAAAACTGTAGCCAGCCCCTTGGGAAGATGATAAAATAGCAGTGTTGACAACATTTTGGTTGATTAGTGGCGCAGACGCTCAGAGGGGTAGGGTGGAAAACCCCAATCTTCTGGTGAAATGCTGCCCCCTAATCGTGTGGAGCAGGTTGACATTTAATACACATAGTACTTTAAAGGTATTTTAAACATTAACACTGCAACAAACAACTAGTGTTTACAGCACACACATCCTCTGTGTGTGCTGTAAACAAATCTCCTCTCGTATGCGTGCATGTTTGTGCATGTGTGTAATTGTGTGTCACATGAAGCATTTGTTTTAGTCTGAAATGCTGGTGTGCTAAGTGTGACATCTAGTGGCAGAATGCCATATAGAACCACTTTAACTTACTACTTGAGGTATCTACTAGTGCTCTGAGCATGTCTTCAAACCTTGTTGTACTTTTCTAATTGGAAAAATATAAACATAGAACTGGATATAGTGTTAGAATTGATCATCGCAAACCCCAGTGGAACCAATAGCGTAACATGAGCCCCGTTTGACTTGTCACCGAGTAGCAGTAGCAGGAAATATACTGACATGCAGGGTTTACCAATGTAGCAGTTTATGTATCAGACACTACTCTCTGCCATAGAGAACTCTGGATCCATGTATATCTAACAACTTTAACATAAACAGCAACAAACAAAAAAATGGGTTTGCTGAATGCCTAAAAATAATGTGACAACCGGAACAAACTGGAACAAACCGTGCAGTTGCACCGTCCAACCAGAGGGGCCACTAAAGTTCCAAGATAACCTCAGCTTTAACACTATTTACTGTATTGAATGGGGACAGCTTTCACTGCAGCCATTATATTATGCTACTGTACAAGGTAAGGTACTTTTAAAGAAATAACTCGGAAATGGGCATGTGTACTGTCTGATTGGAGAGTTATTACTGAGATAGAGAAAAGTGGAAATTCACCAATTCAAAGGTAGAAATAAAGGTAGAAATATATGTAGAATGAATCCAGGAAACCAATTTCACAGTAGTGACTCTCCAGAACAATTGTGTCACATTTCTAATCTAAGGATTGCGCACATTCCCTCCACATGCTGGTTCAACCATGGTTCCGATTAGAAAACAGTAGCAGAAAACGACGGCAAAGGGTTAAAAGTAAGAAAACAAATTCTGCAACTCTTTTGCCTGTTTTCATGAAACAGCGAAGATAAAAAGCCTGGATAAAAGGCGAGAACAATCTGAGTCGACATCGTCCCCGTTGTCACACACACACACAACTTCAGAGGTAGTACGACCATTCAGCCCCCTGTGATCTGCGGAAGGCCACTGATTGTTTCACTCTACTGTTGTGTCTCATCTTATTTCCAGTCTACATTAAAGACTTCACACGGCGTACAGATTCCTCCAGACACAGGCGCCAAGCTCTACTCTCTCTCACTCCAGGGTGTATGATCCCGGCTGCCATGGGAGGCAAGGACAGGAGAGTGGCAGTTCCTAATGACAGCGTGTGGCAAAGACACTGTCGCTTGGTCTAAATTAAAACCAGTGAGTGCTGAGAGGTGCCTCTTCCACTTTAAATGTCATCCTTGTTTACTAATAGAATAGAAGAACAGCAGCTGTAGTGGTCAGCTGTCTCCTCAAGCCTATGCTCTTCATTCAGAGTAGGGAGTCAGTGTACTACTTGTTCTGCCACTGTAGGGATTTATCTTGATGGTTTTGGGTGGTCAAATGCCAGCAAAGTAGGGCGAGAATAGAAGAGAATGGATTTGGCAGAGGCTAAAGATTGTGAGCCAGGATAGAGCAGTTGTCGTGAAATTGAATTGAAAAGGCGGGTTGACATGTCATGGCACCTGACAAAAGCAACACTGCTTTTGGATCAAAGAGTAAATAGAACAAGATAAACTGTGCTACCTCCAAAGCCACACTGTAGAGAACACTGTACATTCCACCAATAACATACTGTAACTCCCTGTACTAACAACACGAGAAATTAACAAATATATATTCAGTCATATCCTTCCCAACATTGTTTTTAAAGCCATATATGTGCTACAGTAAAAACCCATAGGTGTAGGGGAAGGAGAAGAATGCAAGCCACTCTCAGTTCTGGGAGGGGGATGCACTCCCTGCATTTCAAACGCCTATTTCCGCCATAACGGGAATTCCAGACACAAAATAAGGAGTGTATAATCAACTAATATATTTCAAAATTGACTTTGAGAGCAGAGGGCACTCACTCACTATCAACCCACTGGGCAGAATTGTATTAGAGAAAATGAAATGTGTGGACTGAAGGAAAACCTGTCAATTAGAGTGAGAATACCAAATGTACTGTAAAGCCCGGCTGGAAAATTAAGAAATATCACCTTTCTGGCTGTCAATGACAAAGTTTCCCTCTTCGTTCCCTGCTGTTATTGAGTAGGTCATTCCATCTCCATCTGGGTCTTTAGCCAGTACTGTTGCAACAAGGGTGTTGGGGCCGGCGTCTTCAGAAACAAAAGTCCGATAACTAAAAATAAAAAATATATTTTTTATAGTTATCACTGAAAAGGCATGGGGAAAACACACACACATGCACGCACACACACACACACGCACGCACACACACACACACACGTGTGTGGCTACACGAGCAGGCTCCATCAATCACACAGTTCAAAGCATCGACAGGCTTTTCAGGCTTATTGCTGTGGCTTTCCTTTGTCACTAAGATTTAACCTGTGCTCTTATTGGGCCAGGCCACAGACAAATGACAATGTCTTCAGGGAACCTGTTGAAGTCATTGAACAAAACATTCTCTTTATCCACACACACACACACACAGGCAGACTGTGTGATCCAGCGCCTTTTAAAATGTCAGCGGTTATTTGCTTCCTGTTTGGTGTCTGGTGACACGGCAACAGCAGCGTGACACCAGACACTGATATTTTGGCTTTGATGCGTTAAGACATGCTGCTGCTGCAAAAAGACAGATACAATGACTCCAAGAAGGAATAAGAGAAATTAAGATAGACGCAGGAACAGAGAGGTAAGGAACATGAAGACAATGTTTGGTAATGAAACGACAGAGGAAATATTGTGTGTGTGTGTGTGTGTGTGGGAGAGAGGGGGGAGGTGGTTTTCCGAGTTGATTTGTCAGCAGAAGTTATTCACTGCAACATTTGGCGGGGTGTCTTCTTTGTGTCTGTGTGTGTGTTTGTGTGTGTGTGCGTGCGAGCGCGCATGCAATTCCATGGCGGGGCTGTCCGTGTGTCTGCAGCATGGAGTCAGAGGTGATTGATGGTTTACAGAAGAACGCTGATGGGTGATTTATCTCCGCCGGCCGTGGCAGTCTCCGTGGCAACATGAGTGACCTGTAATCTGTCACCCGGTTGAGAGACCACCTCTCCACCACTCTGAGGAATGACACACACACACACACACACACACACACACACGCACGCACACGCCCTTCTCTTCCAATAGCATCTCCATACATTTCAATGAACTGCAACGCAATGTTCAAACAGTCTGCCTTCTGTCCGAATACTCGTTTGTCGGTTGCCTTGGCTTTGCAACGGTCCGTCCTGCTCTCACCCATCCTTCAAAGCATGTGGACTGGCAGCTATACATGCAGATGAACTAAGGAATGACATGGAGCTCGCTAACGTTCCCCCGTGACTCTCCTCCTTGGCCAGCCTTTCCCCTGGTGGCCTAAAAGCATTAGCCCACACTCCAGTGGGTTTGATGAGCCACAACACACCGCACCTGGCAGCACAGCGGCATAGCTAGCTAACGAGTCTGTCCGTTTGTGTTGTGCCTGTGCGCCGGCCGACAGCTCCCTCTGTTCATCTGCATATCTTTCTGCCTGTCTACTTGTCATGCCGTTGGCTTTGCCCACGCTGTTTTCGGTTTCTTTCTTTCTTTCTTTTTTTATTTATATATTTATTTTATTTGTTTATTTTTTGTTTTGTTTGTTGCACAGTTGCAATGTTCTTCATTTCCGTGTGTGTCTGCTTGTCTCTCCAGATGCATGTGAGTATGCCGCGCAGCCTGTCCAACATTGTCCACCTGCGGAGACTGAAACCAATCAACTTAACAAAGGAATGCAACAAGAGGCGGGCTGCAGCGCTGGTGAAAGGTCTCTGACACATGACAGACAGAACACGGCGCTGACTCATTCAGCATAATGCATGCATCAAGCCGCGGCGACAGCCCCTGCCCACCCTCTCGCCAAGCCGGGCACAGAAATCCTCTCTTAGACACAATGGACTTTAAGTCAACGCTCATTTTCTGACACGTAATCTGGCAAAATGGAAAATAACCCAGAGGAATGAGCCTTACAAGGTTGTGGAAGACAAGATAATGGTAGCCGGTAGCATGGCTCAACAACATGGTGTCACAGTTTGTTTGCACCTGAATTATGTTAATGGAGTATTGTATTAGATTGTATGGTGGCACCATTTGAGACAAATGTACCGCGGTGGCCTCTCAGGCCAATGTTGGTGCTGAACAGCCAGATGAGTAGGGGGGTTATTTGGCTGGTAGAACACAGAGGGAAAACATTGTGATGGAACAATTCTGGTCCAACAATCATATCTGAGTGTAAATCCTCACTGAACTAAAAAATAACATAATACAAGTATTGTTTTCATATTGATGGTTGGCTTCCTTCAGCTGTGGCTACACTGAACATACAGAAACAGCAGAGCCTACTTTGTATGTGGTTTATGTGTTTATCTTGTTTTTTGTTGGTTTTTCTCTCACTGTCAGGGACTTATTTAATTTAGTTTATATAACCCCAGTACACTTCTTTCCTCTAGCTGGTCTCGCCCTGTCCAGGGCCATGCTGTTACTATATGGAGAGTAGGGAACATCCTTATTCATCATATATCTTTTCAATGGTCATATTTATTCTAGTTTCTTTCTGTGTATAACCTTGTATTCTCCATCATGTATAGACAGAGGTACAATACAGTATATCTGTAGGCTTCTATTAAATCTTGAAATACATCAGAGACCGCGAGTCTGTATGTCTGGATGCTCCCTTAATCAACTTTTGCTTCATTACTTAAAAGACGCATGTTGATTTTATTTTGCAACATAGTTTATATCCATCTATTGTGTAAAACGGGATTTAACTTGAGTGTTTAACACACTGTAGCTTTCTTACTTAATATTAAGTGCTCCCATGTTCACAATACATTGAGCCCTTGTTTAAGGTAGTGGACCAAAACATTTCAACTGCCATTCAATTTATGTTTCTCAAAAACATAATTTTCCTAATACGAATAATAATAATGCTTGTTGTTTCTATTGGTAGTACAGTATGTATTGATTCTCAGTCTATTTTGGTTTGAATTTGTTGTAGTGTATGTTATATTGGTGCTGCAGAAAAAGGTCAAAATGTAAAGTTTGGTTATACATATTGGTACAGAAGTGCTCACAAGACTACATGCACATAAAGTGGAGCACCACAGTGTTTTTAGGTGGTCCATAAAAATAATGAGACAATTATATCAAGTGGTAACTTAAAAATACACTACAGTAAGTAGTGTTGCCTTTGCAGATGTTAGAAAAATGTTCTTCAGAAACAGTGTAAGTAATTAGGATGAAAATAATTTATTGTGTCTGTCAGCAAAAAGAGGAAATAATGACACATGGAAGAGTTGAGGCTTTAAAAATAGTAAAAAATACACTAACATTACCCTGATGACAATATGGGTGGGAAAAAATTATATCGCAGATTAGAAGTATTGATATTGCCATTTTTATCTATGTATTTTATGAGTATGACAATAATTAAACTCTGTAGATGTTTCAAACTAATGTTTATGAATTAGTGTGGTATAATTTGATATAGATAGCTTGCAGCTAACTTGCCAAACCTGCTTTATTAATGGAGAATGAAGAAGTCTGTCATTCCTATGGTGACAGGTTATGGAAACGGGTGTTTGCCTGATGTGACCTTGATAGACCACAGCTCTTTGACAAGTCTGTATGCATGCTGCTGATACCATTCAATATGCCACATGGCAATGCATGGTAAAGCATTCATGCATGGACTGAATCATCAGTCACAGATAGCAGTATGCTAACATGCTAACATGCATCTCATACAGTTAACATGTACTCACACAGGCTGGGAGAAGTCAGGGGCCTCGTCGTTGACGTTGGCCATCCTCACCCTCACCGTGGCAGTGCCTGAGTGTGGCTCCGCCCCCCCATCCACCGCCATCACCACAAACTCATACAGGTGGTCGGGCCTTTCGTAGTCCAGACGCACCGCGGGGAAAATGGTCCCGTGGGGGGATATGGTGAATTCTGCACTCAGCGTGTAATACGTGAGCTCAGCATTCAAGCCTGAGTCACAGTCAGTGGCTAACACTGTAGGGCAGGGTATGGATGAGAGGAGAGAGAGGAGAGAAAGAGAGATTGGTAGATAGACAGCACTAATATGGCCTCAGAGCAATCTATTATCAATTAGTCTAAATATGATGGTTTGTTGTTGTATGTAATATGTTCACATCTGTTGAGATCATTATTATTTTATGGCCGCCCTTCGCATAATAGATCACACGAATTGACAGATGCAATTAGCATTGCACATAATGTAGCCCAGGACATTTTAATTGCAAATGACTGCCATTCCTGTCAGAAACTAAAAACTTGACAATTGTGTTTATGAAATGCATTTAAATTATACAAAACTCCAGCTGTATGGAGGGCTGTTAAATGTACATTGCAATTCTATTTCCTTGGCAAAAGTTTACTTTTTGATTATTGCCTGTCAACCTTATGAGATAAATGTGAAAACGGTGCTGTGAAATGGACAATATTATCTCTCTGCCCAGTTAAACCAGCATTATAGCTAATGGGAATTCTTCTCCCTTGGGAGTTCAACACTTTGACATTTAATTAGTCAACCATGTAGCCCAAAGTAGAGTGGAGAGTACTGTTTGAAGGTATCTGAAAACATGTTCTTGAATCTCGTTGACGTCAGTTAATCTAGAATGCGTTAAATTAATTTTAAAGGAATGCACATCATTAATCTATTAGATCTGATTGGTCATCTCCTTTCTGAGTCTGTATTTCATCATCAAACCTTTGAATCCACTTGACCAGAGAGAACTTTTAATTACTTTTCCATTGGGAGCAGATAACAGTTATCATCTTTTTATATAATTTTCTTTTTTCTTTTATAATAAACATATACACACAGTATATATACGGTATGTAACAATATATATACACACACATATCTTTTCATTCATTTAATACCTAACACAGAAATTACAGAAATAAATTGAGGAGTCTCACACAAAAAGTAAATTATTGTGATGTTCACATTCAAATGATTGTTAAGAATGTAGACTTACATATAAGACCTTACTTAAAAGAACAACGTTTTATGTAAAGTTAATTGGTTTGGGATTACACCTCGTTTGTACATTTCGAGGCCTTAGGTTTGCCACAATCAGTAGTGTTACTTAGAAACTAACTGCCCCATATTGGCAAAATTACAAGCTTACAGATATCTTGACGGTTCTCAACCTTCTGACAGTTTGCAATATGCTTTAGGTATACACCTAAACCTTACTTTGGTGATTGATGGGAATCCCTAATGGGACATATGAATAGGGAATTTATGCTAAGCACCACAGAAGGTTAAAAAGCCAAGGGGCGTCTCCCAGATGACAATAACGCTTAGGGTCTCTTTGGTATGCACAGATAGAGATGTTACACATCAGAGCATTTTTAATTTCCATTCCACTTGCACCTCCTATAAAAAGATATAAATACATTAAATGTAATAGGTGAGAAAAGCCTTTACCCTGAAGTAGAGATGTTGCCGTGGTTACAGTTTCGGGAACTCCGTCTGCACTGTAAATGGACTGGAGGAATTCTGGGATACAGTCATTTTCATCTCTAATTAACACCTGGACCTGATTAGTGCAAGAAAGAGTGGACAAGCAAAGACAACAGAAGAAGAAGAGAAAAAAAAGAAAAGAGGAGTAAAATTGTAGAAGAATACAAACAGGCTTATTCAGGCATATCGACTAAAAAGCCTTAAACTTAGCAGAGTGTCATAGAGAGTGTTCTTTCCAGGTCCCCAAAACTTAAAACGGAATTGTATGTTAAAGTCCTTTATCTTCCACCAATTGATTTCCAAGAGTCAAAAATAGAAATGTTCTGAGCATGTGTCGTGCTGTGTTTTCTACAAAAGCCCTTAGCCGCCCTCTGTCGTACAAGCTCCTTGTCACCACTGGGTGTAATTGTGAAGTGACAGCTCAGGAAAAGTCCCAAAATAGCTGTCCTGGGTTTTCCTAAGCCCCCACAAGACTCAACTGAGCCTCAACTGAGACATTTAACCTGCTAAATCTGACGAAAATGAATTGTGCTAATATAATTATAGTATCAAAACAGTAAATCTGTGAACAGTTTAACAGTAAACTATCCTTTAGGGATACTGTTCTATTCTGTTTTGAAAACACTAGAAGAGACACTAAAACCAAAGGCTATACAGACAAACTAAGTATATGTATATGTACTACCATGGTCCAGTTGTTTACAGTTTACAGCCATCCACCCATACAGTTGCAAACCCATTTCTAGCTGGTTCACTCAAAGCACAGCAATTCCTAAGGGTCAGTACCAAGCCAGACTTGATCAATCCAGTTCGTGCTGTCTTTTCTGTGGATGTTTCAAAAAGCTTAGGTGTAGCCATTCTATCAAAGAGCACGTTAAAGTGAGAATAAACTTCAGTAAAATCTCGCCTTGTATACAATACATTTACATGTACATTTAAATCTAAAGGTGCCCTCTCCCATTGCATACAAATACAGTCTAAGACATTGGTTAATTTCCACAACATTCAACGTCGTGTGTGTTTAGCTAGGAAGCTATCGTAAAGGGTTTCACTAATGTTCATTATGACCCTAAGCCTCCAAGAGGACAGCCGCAAACAGCAAAGCTTGGCAATTGAGTGCTGAAACTGGTTTCATTTAAGGCTCTGAAATATGAGATAATTCTTGCATGACTGATGCAATGTAACATCAGTGAATCTCAGCTCTGTTTACTCTGCGTAGCTTGACACGTGAGTAAGTATGTGACTCATTGACTCTCTCTCTCTCTCTCTCTCTCTCTCTCTCTCTCTCTCTCTCTCATTAAACATACCTCTGCTGCAGAGCTGAGGCCACTAGGTTCCTCATAGGCTCTGACCATTAGCAGGTATTGTCGCTGGTCGCTTTCATAGTCCAGACTCTTGGTGAGAGTGATCTCCCCGGTTTCCTGTTGGATGCTGAACAGGCTGCTGGGATTGATCAGCAAGCTATAGGTGATTGGCTGCTTTTGGAAGGAAACTGCCACTACCACCAAAAACCTTCAGGAAGAAGAGGGTAGATATGGGGCATTAGATTAGACAGGCCTTGAGCGACCCTTAGAAGCCTGCCCACCCATTTAGAATAATGGACATCCACAAAATGACAGTGTATCTGGCAATTTTCCTAATATACCTACTGTATGCAGTATGTCATTTTTCAAATCATTTTTTGACAAAAATCATCTCCTCACGATGCTGGCCACGTCTTGTACAATCATACATCCTCAGTTGAACAAAGCCTGCAATTCTACCCCTGTAGTATAATGGCCTGTGTATAATAACTATATATTGTTTATATAATAACTATATGTTTATATTATATTTATATAATAGCCAATGTTTGGTTCAGTTTTTTGTGTTTTATGAAAAACCTGAAAAAAATCCATTGGTTTTTATTTTAGAAAAATGACAATACATGTATTTACATGAATACATACATATACATATATAAAGTACTGTATATGTTGTATATATTCTATTTACTGTATATATGTTACTAAACAATAATGGGTGCTTCTGATTGACCAGGCAACATTTCCCCTTTACGATTGGCTGACCAGACATGCTCGTTAACGCAGGCTGAGCTGTCACCTAGCAGTCATCAATCAAGCTCAAGTTACACGGTGTACACATACTGCAGATGTGTGTGTCTACTGTATTCCTTATCAGTTTATTGTGTATGCTTTACCTAACTTTGCAATGGACATTCAAAAACATTCACTTTTTCTCTGCACAGTCTCTACACACTGCCCAATCACCAGCCTCGTCTCATTCAGGATGTCTTTGAAAAGGAACTCGCATACAAATTCAATGTAAGGAGATTTTGATTAGACAATTCAACACACAGAAATGCTGCCTTCAGCGTTTTACTGAGGAACACAGAAAGAATAATTGTGTGTGCGTGGTGTGTGTGTGTGTGTGTGTGTGTGTGTGTGTGTGTGTGTGATGTATTCTGCGTAATTCACATCCCTGAATGAACAGCTTTAAATCACAAAGAGATATAGGCTAATGGAGCCACAGTGTGCATTTTTGTGTGTGTGTGTGTGTTCTTGGACCTGTATAAATGAGGTCCCTATCAGCCATGTTTACCCAATTTTTCGGAAGTCCCCATATAGCTTGTTCAAAATATCCCCCTGATGGGTCCACATCCAGCATGTAAACCAGTGTTGGCCGGTGTCAGGAACGGGGGAGGGGTGGTGTGTGTGTGTGTGTGTGTGTGTGT
>JAODLL010082462.1:0-15376 GCA_026546735.1 Forbesichthys agassizii | reverse complement strand
TTTGTTAATACAAGGTATATTATTATAAATCTACGTGTGGGTGTCCTCATTCCTGCCCGCTAATTTAGATCACGACAGTAAAGTTTGGTGGCAGGGGGGGGGGCTATGGTGTGGGGTTGTTTTCAGGGGTTGGGCTTGACCCCTTAAGTTCCAGTGAAAGGAACCGTTACTGCTTCAGCATAACAAGACATTTTGGACAATTGCTACCAACTACCTACCAACTTTTGTAGATTTTTGTAGGGTAGTTTGCAAAAAAGTAGGGATCCCCTCAGAAATGTCTGGGAACTTGCAAGGGCCTTGGTGGAAGAGTGGGGTAACATCTCACAGCAAGAACTGACAAATCTGGTGCAGTCCATGAGGGGGAGATGCACTGCAGTATTTCATGCAGCTGGTGGCCACACCAGATACTGACTTGTACTTTTGATTTTGAGCCTCCCTTCATTCAGAAACACATTATTCTGTTTCTGTTGGTCACATGTCTGTGAAATATTTTTAGTTTATGTCTTATGGTGTTGACTCTTTAAGTGTTCATACAAATATTTACACACATTAAGTTTACTGAAAGTAAAAACAGTTGAAAGGACATTTATTTTTTGGCTGAGTTGATATGTCATGATAATAAAAATGATTGTTTCTCTACTCAATTTAAGATTAAATGATTCCAGTATGTTTTAGTGCCATTTTAAGAGTTTAATAATAAAATAAATAAACATTATATCATCTATTACAATAATGTTTTTAACTTTCAAGTGCATGTAAAAGCATGCGTCCCAAAACTTTTGGCAATATAGTGTATGTCCAGTATCATTTTGATGAATACCAACCAAAATTGAAACATGCTGCAAATAAAATTCCCTGATATTCCTTGATATGACATAAAAGTGAACCGCTGAGTGCGCAGTAGAACCAAACAGGCTACATATATTATATGTAGATATTATAACACAATGAATATAGTTTTCTAGTTATACGCATAAACATTTTGTATTTTTGTATTTATTTTAAACAAACCTTTTATTTACACAAATATTGTGCTAGTCGAACAACGCGTGTCAATCTTAAAGGTTTTTATAAAACATCGTATTGTCGATGTCTGAACAAACAACCATGAAATCAGAGCTGACCTGCCGTAGTAGTGAAACTAATAAGGGACCACAACACAGACCACGGAGACCATGATAATGACCACAAGGACCAGGAAAATGACCACGGCAACTATTCCGGGCCCCTCATGGGACCACTAGCTTCAGCGCCCCTAGTGGTAATGACCAGCAACGGCAGTGATTCGTGTTAGTGACCATGGTCACAGGACAGAGCACTGATCTATCCACAACCCCCTCGACATCGTGCAAAAAACTATAAGATGCTAAATTAAATTTACTATCTATCTAATAATCTAATTTCACATTAGGTCTATCAATGCGACAATTTATTTAAGTGAATTGCATTTCTTTCACTAGCAATTGCCAAGTGAACTGGTACTTCACAACTCAGTGAATGCCCATAATATGTTGGCTAACATTAAATTGAAACAATAATGTCTATGACTATGTTAATGAGCATACGACAAAAAATGTACATTAACACATTTATCACAGCGCATGTTTACTTTTTTGCCAACTATTGTAAATTGGACAGTGAGTGTTTATCTTTCCACAAAGCACCAAGTAAGAAACGTAAGGTAAACCGGGTAGGCGTGTCTGTCAATGGAAAGTTGGCAATCTCAGCATCATAACAGGATCGTACAGACACAACTACAGACATCGAAAAACAACAAAAAAAACAAAAAACAATAAAGTTCTGCATACTTTTATCTCGGATCTCATACCTGCGTACACAGACAGAGAATTGCGTATTTGGTAGGAAAAATGTGTGCATGTTGGCAGGTCTGTAGTTGCACATCTTGGATGGCTAATTCCTCGGAAACAACCAATACAGCAGGCACTACATTAGGTGTGGTGTCCATTGACCATGCTTTGCTTGTCTTCAGAATTATCTTATATTTTTCAACATTGGGGAGACAATTTTTATCAGATAGTTTACCAATGTGTTTCACTGGTTGTTGGAGGGCGTGCCGTGTAGGCTACATATTATGGAAATATAGTCTTAAATTTCAGAGCATGACTGGTAGACCTAGGAGGAGCACCGCGCTGATTAGTTAGAATTACCCTCAAACAAGGAGGACGACATACATATACAACCATTGACACTACAAAAAAAATTAAATAAAAAACAACTAGGTCACATGTACATATAAATCTCATGCCTTGCGATTTGCTAATCACATTGGTTTAAATTGCAATTTCCATTGGAAAACGATTAATGACACCGATTAAGCGCTCAGCCCTAGCCGACAGACGATTCTGCATCCATACAGTGACAGGTCATAATCGATTATATCTTGGCCTGATGTTGCTTGTTGATTTTTCATCTGCTGCAGTGTTTCCCCTATACTGTATATGCAGTAGCTACTCCTCTGCTGGAAAATCACTGCCGCTCCACTAACAAGAAGTGGAGAGGACTCTTATTCTCTTTATCTTTTCTCTTTATAGACGTTATTTAGCGTTACAGACGGCACTTCATATTCAGGTTAATTGACACACGTAAAACAGCACATTGAAACTTTGCATTTAGCCTACCTGAGCACAACGATTAGCATAATGGTATAACAAGCTAGTAACTCTGATAGTGGATTTATTATTATTATTGTCATTCGCCTAAGGTAAAACAGTTATGCAACTTCACGTGAGCATCGCACAGTGACGTTACAGCAAACACACTAATTTGCTGAGAATATGTAAGAAAACAAAATTCTTGTGATATAAACAACTTTACTGTCTGGCTTTTGGACCGTCTGCTCAGAATGTCCTGAAAATCTTGCTAGAACTGCTAATCAGCTAGCATAGCAGCAAATTGCCAGTAGCTTTTTATTTTATTTAGTCTCATAGTTATGCAAAATGTGTACAATATAGGCTGTGATTGAACACAGTTGTGCATATATACCAATTTCCAAATAGCTTATTTATTACTTTGTAGCCTACTTGTGCTTGATTCAGCCATATGAATGTAACATAGGCTTACCGGTACCATAAAAGACACCTAGAGTAATTCTCAGTTATAGTACTGTAACTTACTGTATAGTTCTGCAATTTGCTCTCTATAGTTATGTTATCAACAATTCAGAAAAGGTCAAGGCTAGTAGTAATTTCTGCCTATTTCTCATTTATCCTGTCATACTAAAGCTAGAGACTACAGAGCCCATTCATCAGTAGTGTGAATACATTATTAATAAAAGACTGATTTGTATGGAAAAAAAAAACATTTTCATCCAGTCATATAATTTAAAATTTCTTAAAAAGAGTGCACATGCCGGTGTAAACAGAAAGCATTTTGTCAGAACATTGCATGGTAAAAAATAAGACCAGATGTGTATTTTCTTGGACTGGATCACGAACCTTTACTGAAAGTAACCCTTGAGTGTAGGGCGGTCATGGCGATGTATACATTTTGTCCTCTGGTGCTCATTGCACATTATGACATGAGGTAGACTACCGTTAGCTACGTCTAACATGCTTAAAATGCCTAAAGAAAAAAAGGTTAAAAATCATTGAACTGTGCCTTTCAATTTTCCCGAATCCCCCCTACCCTGCTAGTAGCCTACACTGTGTATGAATTTCAACTACTTTCTCCGAAGCAGAATTCAGTAGCTTACGTTAGCATGGCACACTTTCAATAGTGACATTTAGCCGTGGATTGGGTCCCCTTGATTGGATCACGTATATTCACTTCCAGAATGATAAATAGATGTGCAATACGATGAAGTAAAAAGGTATTTATCCCTTGAGCATGAAGACTCGAGACTGGAAACTCCTTTATCCTAGACAACGGTACATAAAAAAATGTAGCAATCTATAAATAGGCCAGAACTTAATTTACATTTTTAATCCAGACTCCAGCCAGCACTGGATAAATCTAACCCTTTATGAACAACAAAAGTGGTACAAAAAGTACAGATAAAATGTAAACCTGTGATTGCTTTTGGCTCGCCGTACCTGTGAGTGTGTTGAACATTGAACAAGCTGCAGGTTGTGCAGGGAGGATGTAATTTTGCTCACGTTTCTCTTTTTACCATACTGTTTCTAAGGTATCGAAATCTTGTACCAATTGATTTTACCTTAATTGGTACTCTGTATTACAGACAGAATTTGGTCAGTAGTCTTAAAAGTACCGATTCCGGTACCCAACCCTACTGGACACGATTGGCATTTGGCACTTTGTGCTTTGTTCGTAATTCAAATGAATTAAAACAAACATTTATTGAACATTTTATCAAGGAAAATTATATCCCAATAATTATTGTTATCGTATCGTTTTATCTCCCAGCCTTATGTATACGTGACAATATTTACGTCATACACAGTCCACTGACCTCTGCGTTTCCCACTTGGAAAATATGCCAGGGCCTTTACATAGAGCCCACAGCCTAGGAGGTTCTTTGCACTGCGCTCCCATTTGTATTATTTGATAACAATACAACTTTTGGAACAGCTCATCAATGTCACTTCTCTCTTGTTGGCCAATTAAAATAGAGAGGGGGTGACATACGATAGCAACGCTGTCAACAATGGCAGAGGAGAAACATTTTAGCTAACATTTTTAAAGTTAACCAAAGTAATAAGCATGTCATAACACAAGACTGTTTTCGTTCACAATAAAGTAGGATAATGCGGAAGTGCTAGAAGATTGTTTTTGCAACTTAGTGCACAAACTCATTTTCAAAGTGCTATGAGTGCTATGAACATATTTTTCCCTCACAAGCTCTTCCCCACACATTAGAAATTCACTGCAAACATGATAGAGCATTCCATGTTGTAAAAAAAGCATGCCAATTTATCAACAATTAAACAAACAATTTTGTATTAATAAAAGCAGTTCCATTATCCTGCATCGTCATGTGACAGTATGTCACAGTCTACCTCTGACACAATTCTCTCTGGCTTCTAATGAGTGGCACTGTGGCTAATTTTGAGAGAATTAGGCTCTCTTTCTCCACACATAACAGGGAATGCATGTTTAGCAAAGCTCTTTGTGGTAAAAGCCTAAAACTTTATTTACGTTAAGTGGTCAAGTGGTCAGTGGAAGCAATTGATAAGCATATTGTAGGCATGTCAACTAGATAGATATCCCCCTGAAAAAAGGCTAAAAAGAGAGCGTCCCCTTGTAGTTGAACAGGTGTAGGCCACTAGGCCTACTGCACAACTTCTCCTTTTGCCAGCTCATCTGATAACACTGACTACATAACACTTTCATGTTTGCTTTAGAGAAAGTCAAACCACTGGACTGGTGACCTTGAGTTGTTTGTAGTTTGGCTTATAGTTTCATCGCTACAACTTTTTACATGTGTCAAACATTGCTTACTCCACTGTGACAATTGGGGAACAAATGCATCAATAATGCCAAAGTAAGATACTTTTACAGCTATAGCATACAAAATAGAGTTCCAGCATTTGACGTATGGGACTATCATCAAGCTGTTACTGATTATGAAACTATAGTTCCTTAACTGAGACTACAGCCTAGGGCCTACAAATTAACATGTAGGTTATAAGGTGGGCCACAGACATCATGTCAGCATATTGTCTATCAGTGATGTTTATATTCAGTTAAATCAATTCAAACACGCACTGCTACTATTTTCAAGATAGGTTGCCCCACACTCACCAGCCGTGTATTTGTGTTCATGACCTCACCTGATTAACCAGATTAACATTAAATAAATAATCGCACGCGCGGAGGCAACGTTTTACATCACCAAACTAAGCCTGAAGCCATAAAAAGCCAGTCACCATCTAATTAAGTATGGTTTTTTATGAGATAGTCGTTCATGTGACTGAACCGGAACACCCAACGGTTCACCGTAGTTACAATTCACTTCTCTCTTCATTCAGTCACATCATATCCCGCTAAATCAAGTCCAAAGACGCACCCAAACCGCACGAAATACACCTGGCACAACAAAATTAATGATGTATAGTTAAATATACTTTTGGCCTTCAAAATTGCTCACCTGAAACAAAATGGCGAGGATTGTCGAGAGAAGGATAAAGACGCGTGTTACTCACTTTTCTACTTCCTCAACCGTGCGATTTTCAAGTCTTCCTGCCTTGCCCTGTGGCCTGGCCCATCGCCCAGCCGAGCCCATCCCTGTTGGAGCTCAAAGGTGGAGTCACCCTGAACTCAAATTATGTCATTAATAATTCAACCATAATAAGCATAGGCTACTATAATAATTTCAGTTAACCATAAAACACATTTGAGGTGTGCCATCTAAGTGATTTATTAGTATCCTAAAAGTTGTACGTATAGGCTATTTATTTGTTATTAAAAAGTTGGCTATGACAGTTATAAGGACAATCATCTCTATGATTGCCTAAATAATAGACACAATTACTGTAGGCCTACTGCCTATGATCATACAGTAAGCTACAGTACTATGAATAACCTACAATTTCCAGAGTAGACTAGATAATATTGTGCTAACACGCCATTTAGGCCTATGGGTGCTGAAAAGTTAACAATGACATGGCAAGCCATGATTACTTCTGCTGTCCGACCTTCTCTATCTGATGTAAACAGTAAATACAGTATATAGCTATATTATATAATTTTCATATAATATATATTAAACAGTATAATAATATACTGTATAGTATAATGCATAATGTTTGGTTAATATTTATTTGTGAAGTACACATTATGCAGCAGCAATGAATATTGACATGGAATGAAATGTTTGGTTGTATTGTATCATACATAATTGTTTAAGGCACACGTCTCTGCAAACATACGAAAGACAAAAAGCTAAGCTATACATTATGTGCATAATATTTACATGTAATAAAAGTAAATGTAGAATATACAAGAAAAAATTGTGAACAACTGAAGGTTGATGACTATTTATTAAGTGGTTTATAGATGGCATTCAAGATGCCTACGTATTGGTGTAGATGTTCTGCATCCCTGGCAGTTCACTCCACGTGCTGTGTGTAAGATACCACAAGTCAAACCTTCACCATGCTTTGTCTCACCATAAGCTTGCCTTCTCTGACACTCTCTGGTGGCCTTAGGTGTGCTGTTGAGCCTCCCATCAATGCTCTGGAACCCACATCCACTAGGCACCGCTTCACGTCCCAATCCACCTTCCGGCACTCCCTTGACAAGGTTTGTGTGTTCAGTGGGCTGCCTCCAACAAGGCACATGAGCTCCACCTTAAGCATTGATTCCTCTGCCAGAGCCCACAGCACACGTAATACTGTGAAAAGGAGTTGCCTGCTCAAGTCTACCTCCATTCTCCATTCCACTTCTGATGTCAAGAGCTTGGGTGCTGCTGCTGCTGTTGGCCATGTCTGTAGTCTGGCCCTGCCTGAAGAAATACATATGCTGGTGCCTATCTATCTTTCATAGTTGCATGCTTCTTTCTCCACCACATCTGACAGCTTCATGAGCACATAGCAGGTACGGGCGTACCTTAAACTGTCTATCTATGAGGTATTGGTTGCATCAGCTTTAGGACCTTTGGGAACTCACACATCCCACGTCACATTGAAGAGAGTTTACATCTGGTGCATATTTGGTTCCCCCATATAGCCAAGAATGTGGGCTCTTCCACCTTCTTGCACTAACTGTATATAACAGTTATTATGCACTGCATAAAGCTAAAGGGAATTGTTGTGTCTGAATTTTCTGCAAATCTGAAGGAATTCTATAAATTTCAGTGTTCATAATAAACATATAAAAAAGTTTTACTATATTTTTACCATATTTATTTTTTATTGATTAAAATGACTTTGCACTCCTCAATTTATTCCATCAACTTCTTGGTCCAGTCGACCTCTAGTGGACATTTGCTATAAATGAGTTCAGAGCATATGTGATCTTATTTTCACAGCGGAAGCTGGACAATTTGTGGCCACATGCCTTGAGATTCAGCAGATTATACTGCTTGGTCCTTGTGACCATACAAGGGTAGCAGTGCTGGGTTAAACCTCAGTGTTTTAAAAAGGAATTTAAATTTCATGTTATTGAGAGGTAACTGCCAAACGTGTCTGTGAGCAGAGTGGGCTGCCTCGGCCTGGAGGGTGAGATCCAGAGCTTCCCCAGTGAGCCGACTTGGTGGGCCGACTGGAGGAGGTCAAGAAGAAAGAAAGGAAAGAGGAACCAAATTACTGGATTGGAAAGAAGAGAGGCACTGTGCTCTGGAAGCGCCTCCTCTTCCATACACACACCCACTTAAAGGCACAGACACACACATACTCACACACGCAGATAGCTGCGGCAGGCAGCCTGCGAGACAAAGTCAGGATGTGACATCATCCAGGGGAAAAGAAGCCAAATAACTTTTTTCCTTCTTCTTTTTGTGTGTGCTGTTGTGCTGAGTGAGACAGCAGCCTCTGTGCCTGTTCCTTGCTGACAGAATGGAGGAATATAACTAAAGGAATCACAGACAGAATAGACAGACAGTTGTCTCCGATCGATCGAGGGGATTCTCCACCACATTCCCAGTCCTCTGATCCAGGGTTCCAACCAGGTACGGTGGAAGAGAATGTTTTTCATTCTCTAATGTCCTTAAGGCTCTTCCTTTGTCATACATATGGATGTATGACAAAGGAATGACTGCATGCTTTCCCAGACCAGGCCACTGTCTCCCACATCTTTGTGTTGAGTCTAAATAGCACTATTGTCAGATGAAAATTCCATAAATGTGTATCAAAGTATGCATTCAAGGTCCAATCCCCCCACTATGTGACCAGACATGCTTCAGGGCGAGGCTGTCTAGGGCCAGCAGAAAAATAAAGTTTAAAATTAAAGTAACTTTATACATTTGTCTGGTTTAAATGTGACATTAGTTTTCAACAGCCAGCAGTACTGAGACATTGTGTGTGTGCTTCTTAAACGTGGGACTGAGTATATTAAAATGGAAATAAGTAAAAAATATGGAAACATTTAAACCCATTCCAAGATCATGTTATCATGTTTGTTCAAGTATTCATTATAGCTAAATAAGGTTTAGGGTAGCCATCTTAATCCAGACTGCTTAAAAACACAACTACAAGATGTGACCATATGTTTTATGAATTAAGATATGAATTAAAACATGGCTTCTCCATCTAGCACAAATGCAGGCAATGCTAAAATTGAGCTTTAAAACAACAGCATAAAGTTTTGATAAATGGGACACAGATGTAGATTATTTTATATTTGCTTACAAAATACCCAACCTGGTGTAAATAAGTGCAAACTCACAATACACATACTACAGCCCCTCCTTCCCCTTGTTTCAGGGGCTCCAGCTGAGTCCATGGCGTTGTGTCTTGGACAAGTGTTCAGTAAAGACAAAACGTTCAGGCCAAAGAAACGTTTTGAACGTGGAACGCAACGTTTTGAACTATACAAGAAAGCCCAGGCCTCGCTTCAGTCTGGCCTGGACCTTAGGAAGGTTGTTCAACTTCCAGAGGGAGAGAACATCAATGACTGGATCGCTGTGCACTTGGTGGACTTCTTTAACAGGATCAACCTAATCTACGGCACTGTGAGTGAGTTCTGCACTGAGCACACATGTCCCATCATGTCCGGGGGGCTGCGATACGAGTACAGGTGGCAGGATGGTGAGGACTACAAGAAACCCACCAAGCTGCCTGCTCTGAAGTACATGAACCTGCTAATGAACTGGATAGAAGACCTCATCAATGACGAGGACATCTTCCCAACCAGAGTAGGTGTGTGAGTAGCCCTATGCAGTACATAGACACAACCATTTAAATGCAAACTGTGAATTGTCAAATATATGATATACTATTTTAAATATATTGTAGGGCATGCATGCAAAATATATGGCCAGAATGAATGTTTGTCTCGAGTCAAAATGACAGCACTTGAGATGTGTTTAGCAACAAAACACTACATATTACACCAAATATTGCACACTACAACTTCAAAATACTGGAGGTAAAATCTCATAAATGACCGAACAAGGTCCTGCAAGTCTTGTTCTCCTGTACGAATAGGCTAGCTCACATGGAATTACCATGCTCATATAGGCAGGTTAATTGCATGAGGGTTACACTCAGATATGATATTGAATAGGCAATGGGTCCTATTGTCTTACATGATAGAGCCAACAACAGGTCAAAATTGAGGGAGATTATGTTTTAGTAGAGCAGCCACATAAACCATATCCTAATATTGTGACACATGATTGATATAATTATAAATAATTATTGACAAAAAATGGCAACCTTCTTCTCACCAGGTGTTCCTTTCCCCAAAAACTTCCAGCAAGTCTGCAAGAAGATCCTGAGCCGTCTCTTTCGTGTCTTTGTCCATGTGTACATCCACCACTTTGACAGCATTTGCAGCATGGGAGCAGAAGCCCACATCAACACCTGCTACAAACACTATTACTACTTCATCTCCGAATTCAGCCTCATCGAACACTCCGAGCTGGAGCCTCTGGTGAGGACAGGTTACAGGAAGCATGGTAAACATCCTGACTTTCATAGCCAGATTGGTTAGAAGTCTTTAGCATATGTAGTATGTATTCATAGCCAATCATTCAATTAATATGTAATAATGAAGCATTAACAATGTGTTATTTACATTATGAATTTCTTTTTTAACTGAAACTGGATCTTCAGAAGTCCTCTCTATAATAAATGAAACTTTTATGAGAAAACTCTTCATTCATTAAAGGGAAAGCTGAGGCACAAAGTTATACAGTGTAAGCATGAAATAACTACATTATTATAATTAAGCCCTCTTACATTTTGACAAAATAATATTTAAATAAGGCATTTATGTAACACACAGTATGCCATGGCAGTGGAACCCAATAGTCAGTTTTTATTATCTTTATTAATCAAATTGTTCCACAATAAATTTTCAATATAAGTTGATTTGTTGTCTTATTGTTTGTTAAAGTTTGTATGTTGTTTTTGCGGTTGACATGTTTATGAGAAATATGTGCATGTGACTATCATTCAAAGAATGACGATGAATCAATAAGTCTCTCATGACATAATCTACTAGATGCTCTAAATGTCCTTTTGTCTTCTTCCCACAGAGAGCCATGACAGAGAGGATATGCAATTAAATGAAACGGACATTTCGGGGTTTACATTTGAGGCTTTGGAGGCAATATCTTCTATCTAAACAAATGTAGATTTAATTGATTTAGAATGTTTTTAAATGCAGAGGATGTATGCTAACCTTATCTGTGTTCTGTCACTTATGTGCATGATGATATATTGTTGATATTTGTACAGTTTATATATTTTTTACATTTTTTGCATTTAGTAGGCTATAAGATTAATTAAAAAACAACACTGCTTGATGAAGGGTACAACGGGTACAATGCAGAAAGCCCTCAGGTGGTCTGGTTATTTCATATTTTATCATAGGGCCACTTACCTAATACTGTCACCTTTTATATGGGGAATGATACAGTATACATATTGAATATGTGTAAATACCAAAGAAAATGTATTGGTCTGCCTGCACCTTCCAGAATAAACTAAAACAAAAATAAAGTTACTACTAGTGCATAAAAGTTATATTCCCACCAGTGACACCATAGTGACCGAAAGGGGAAGCAGTGTTTCATCATGCAAGAAACCACCTTACGCCTATGTGGTACATGGCGAAAAACTATTAATTTATGTTCACTCACTGAAACGGCAGTATACTGAACATCCAGGCACAAAGCAGGGAGGAGGTGGGTTGTATGCTGGACAAGGCTATACAGCATTAGATGTGTGAACCTTTAGTCATAGCCTAGTAGTGTTTTCACTCCTACAATGCAGCCGCCTCTGCTGTGTAACGCACAAAATCGAACCTGTCCAGAATGTTGTGTCGACAACATAAAGGGTCAGCAAGCCTTTAGTCTCACGGAGCCAGCCATTACTTACATAAAGTCTGAAGCACAGACTTAGTACTTGCCTATATGAGAGGTATTTTGATTGACATGCACAACAAATATAATATACTGTACTTAATAACTCAATGATCAAGTCGAATGTTAAAAAGGTACAATGAGGAATTAGTTGGAAAATAAAACAACAGGACTCTCTTTGGCTGATTACAGGTCTTGTAAATCTGTAAAATGTGTAGGCTACTGCTTAAAATAAATTAGTAATTTTACATTAGTAAATAAAGCACTGCACTAGCCTCGCACTGGAAATTACAGCTAGGCCTACATACTTGCAAGTGACAATGCTAACAGCCAATCGATATTGACAGTATTACTTCCCGAAAGTCTGAGAGTCCTGTCTCGAGTTTACAGAGATTTGTATCAGAAGTTCAGCACAGAGATGCTTTTGTGACTTAGTGCTAATGGACGGAAGATGCTGAGACTATCAAGCCTATAACATATTGCTATCGCAAAATACAGTGTTGAATCTCATGCATTTTCCAGTTAATTTCATCCATCTATCTTTTCCCGCTTATCCGGAGTCGGGTCGCAGGGGCAGCAGCTTCAGCAAGGGACCCCAAACTTCCCTTTCCCGAGCCACATCAGCAAGCTCTGACTGGGGGATCCCGAGACGTTCCTAGGCCAGTGTGGAGATATAATCTCTCCACCTGGTCCTGGGTCTTTCCCGAGGCCTCCTCCCAGCTGGACGTGCCTGGAACACCTCCCAAAGGAGGCGCCCAGGGGGCATCCTTACCAGATGCCCGTACCACCTCAACTGGCTCCTTTCGACACGAAGGAGTAGCGGCTCTACTCTGAGTACCTCACGGATAGCTGAGCTTCTCACCCTATCTCTAAAGGATAAGCCAGCCACCCTTCTGAGAAAACCCATTTCGGCCGCTTTATATATATATATATATATATATATACACATACATACATACAGTACATACATACTGTACATACGGGGATGGATCTTAAGGATTCCAGCCAGGCTAGTAAACCAAAATCTCCGCTATTTTTACAGAGTAACGCACAGTAGTTTCTAAACACAATTTTTATATTGCCTGTATTTTCCCAGTATTCAGATTCTTTTCTTACCCCACGAATATACAAAGTGTAGGCTATATTAACAGTGTAATGGTACAGTAGGCTATTATGCACACACACACAAATATATTAGCATAGACTATTAAACATATAGCTAGAAGATAGATAGTAGGCAATATCACTGCCCACAACCAGTTAGCCTATTGTAAAGCAGAGCACTGAGCTAATTAGCCTTTCCATGTGACCGTTGAAAATTGTGATCTTCCGTTGGAGTAACTCTGTTATTTCCATGGCTCTGGCTTGGGCCAAGAGATACATTCTCCTGCTCCGTACGTCACTGTTGAACTGCGTGGTTACATGTGCTGTTGTTCTATGGCTAAGGTGCTGACTGAAATTTTCTACCAGTTTGGATACGTACTTGAGGTTAGACACGCTTATTTAAATGTTTTTCCATTAATAATACTGATTTTGTTAAACTTGGACAGTGTCTCCTCCTACTTCAACTCCATAAACGAACACGCTGGAACTGGGTGAGAAGACACCACCCATATTCCAACATGCTAACACGGCGATCTGTTATGTACACAAAAACACAGAATGCACTGTATATCCTCCCCAAATCATTAATTGCAGTGGGATAGGACTCAATGGAATGTGATTAAATCTAGTCCTAGTTTTGTGATACTACGGGCCACATTTAGCCACAAAGCTTTTTCTCTAAACCCAGAGAAATTGGAAAATGCACCTACATAAAGAGGTAGCTGGATGGCTTGCAGCTCTGCCGTCATGCTGTGCCACACCATATCTGCTATCCAAATCCCTATTAGAAACACATGATTTATAACATAATGTAAGACAAAAACACAAAAATTAAATGGTGAGCACCTACAGTACCACACATGACTTGGCTTGGTTTCCTCTCTACCCCTCCCCCGACAGAGTGACTAGGCTTTCGCACACCCTCCAAACAAAAAAAGTCTCAAAATAGTCTCAAACAATAAATGGTGAGTTGTGGCGTAAATTTGTGCTTTGTGTTTAATTCAATCATTGATGATCGTCATTGACAAATAAGGTTTTTAAAAGCTCCATAATGGAGAAATTATACATTTTGAAACCATTTCTGAGTTTAAGTGTAAATAATTAGATGTGGTTTGTGCAATCAAATAATACTGATTTTGTCATTTTCCAAAAAAAGTAATTTGGTTTAACCATGAATATATTGTAAATTATGAATTTGCAGATAATCATCAATGAACAAACCTTATTAGCATGTATGTTAAGATTGCATGAAGTGTGTGTAACACTAGAGGAATATATAATTACATTATCACAATTATGATTTCATAATTTTATCATTTCATTTGATTGTTCAAAATCCTCAAACACAGAAAAAATAAAAACATTGCCCAGGAAAGTGAGAAAAGGGGAAATTTAGAAAATGTAACATCATCTGCTTCATGTTTAAATTAGGTCCTTCAGTTAGAAACATTATTAAATTTAAACATTAATTATACTGGTTTTACCGAATAACCGTACTGGTTATACAAAATGACTAGACTTCTAGCGTCCTTGGCATTCTAGAGGCTAGAATATCAAGGACAATATATATTAATAATATAATAATACAATAATAATTTTTGATTGTTCTTGGAACAAGCACAGGTTGACCTATAAAATGTAATTATTTAATAAATGTAAACTACTTAATCAATGTAAGCATTGATTCTTATTGTTCTTGGGACTAGAATTTAAATACCTGCAAATATTGCAAACATTAAACAACCTCTAATATAATTTAAATTAATCATTTAAAAAATATATGTTTACAGTATATTTTGTGTGACAATCAGAAATGCAGTCCATATTTCAATTTTTTTTTTTATTGCAAAAAAAATGATGATATAATATAATGATAAAACTATTAAGAGTAAAAATTATAAAATAAAAGTATTACAGTAAAGCTTTAAATCGGGCCTAAAAAGATTAACCTGACATGAACAGAGCCCGACACAATTCTGTCCGAGCCCGAACCGAACCCTTTTTGAACTTTTAAAGACCTGTGTCTATTCCCTGCACATTGCCGTGTGTATCAGATAGTGCAGAGCACTATATAGAGCTGTCTCATTTGTGAGGCTATACAATGGTATTCATTCACTATCCAGCAGCTTGCTGGATAGTGACATAAATAAAAGTTTTTTTGCTACGATGTTGAACCAGGAGCTAAGGAAATAAGATAGTTGTCATTGAAACTATAAACAAAGCATAGAGATGCAAAATTCATTTTATATTGTCACCCCTAACTTTTGAACAGTAGTATATATATACATATATACACATACATATACATACTTATTTATATATATA
>JAODLL010082461.1:0-15377 GCA_026546735.1 Forbesichthys agassizii | reverse complement strand
TTATTGTGACGTATTGCTAATTGATGGAAGAGGCATTTACTAGTAAGCTTATGCTTCAGTAGGCTAGCATTGCCTATAAAAACACAAGACGTAAAATGAAGGTTTAACAAGGCAATCACTCTCCTTCATCCCGCTTAACATCACATGTGAAACACACACACAGCTTTGTCCTTCTAAATGCAGAACAGGCAGATAAGCAAAGCCGGTCCGTGGATCCGCTAAGCTGCTCGCTCCGTGGTGCGAAGGAACACTGCCACTCACTGCCTTCCGCCAGGTGTTTGTTGATGCAAAACAAAACCACATACTACCAGGTTGCAAACTGGTTCAGGTTGGATGCTGTCACGCTGGTAGGCTATTTACTGTGAGTTTTTCAACACGGTAATCAAACACGGTTTTAATGATAATTTATATTTGTAACTAACTAGGGGTGTGCGATATGGCCAAAATGTCATATCCCGATACAGATACTTTTATATCCCGATAACGATGCATATCACAATATAGCAAGTTCTGTCAATTAAAGTAGTGAATAGTTTCTCGTCATCCAATGAACCACTCCCCCAGGCTTGAGCTCAACTTCATAGCTATATAAATAACACATTGCGTTTGTGGAGAGGGGCAGCCCCGCCCTCTCTGAACTACAGTGAGCAGTGGAGATGAACTCAGAGAATTTGTTACACCGAGTTAAAATAAACATAATATAGTCTCTACATCGTTTTGCTGTAGTTTGTGATCGTTTACGAACATAACCCATTGACTGCATAACGTGACTAGACCATTGCAATCATGGTGTTGAGAAAAATGCATTGTTTCTTTAAGATAACGTCTGAAAGATTGGATATTCTAGGAATTTGTAAGACACAGAAACAAAATAGATGTAGGACATGTGTTTTGCCAGGTAGCTCAGCGAGGGTAAGAGACAGCATTGGAGAGTTGGAGAGCTGACGAAAACTACACACGTTTCCGGAAGTGCAATAAATTGCAGAAAAGAGTATGATTTTCATAATAACAATATAAACTATAAAGCATAATTTAAGACGGTAGATGTTTTTCTATCCATCATACGATATATATTGTTTTATCGCACAGCCTTAATACTAACCGTCGGGAATTTTTCTTTGGTTGATGATGAAACCGGTAACCGTTAAATCCCTACAGGGATTTGTACATTCAATTGGCTAAATGTAAAAATGTCACTCAAGGAGGAACTTACAGAGGGAGGAGGGCGAGGCAATGTTGTCATTGGAGGGCTAGGTTTAAGTATATTCGAGACTGAGGAGGGGATTTGAGGCTGGTGATGGATTTCATTGGGCTTGCTCGGGCCAATTTTCTCTTTAGTATCATCCTCTCCCACTAGGCCTTTGGCTTTGTGGATGGCCTCAATTTGCTCCTGCAGCGTAATGTTGGCTTGTGCAGCTTGCTGGGTACGCGCCATGCTTCCAGAGTGACCATCCCAGGTAACCTGGAACAGATGAAGATTACACAATTACACACAAAAAAGGAATTAAACAACAGGAGTAACACACTACATGTGTAAACATAGCGTCATACATAAATATCTTTGTACTCACCTTCTCCTCTGGCTTCTGAATTTCTTCCTCTCCAATCTTTTTACCGATGGCCGTCTCCTCCACACCGAAGATATCAGTACGCCTTTCGGCCAGCTGTTTCAGGCTGCTCTCAATGTCCAGGCCGGGGGCGTAAACCTCATCCTCGATCTGTCTCTCTCTGATGGTACGGTCCCTCTGCTCTAGCCAGCGGGGATCCAGCAGGCCGATACGCATGTGTTCCTGCATCTTACTGGCCGGGATCTTCTCGCCAGTGATGGGCGAGATGAGATACTCATCCGGCACCGTGGCTGGAAGCTGTGGCTTGGAGGCTGGGAGCGGAGGCAAAAGGTAATAACCATGAGAATTAGTTCACTTTTTCACAGGATCAGCATTTTAACAAAAATAAAGTGAACTGAATAAAAAGCACATTGCTCCTGATGTTTGTTTCTGGTGTACCTTTGGGGTCGTAGTCTTTGCGTATAATAACCTGGTCGGGAGTAGGGGGCAGTGGGGGTGGCATGGGGTTTTCTGGTGGCAATGGGGCCTTCACCCCATCATCATCCTCATCAGACCCCTGGGGATGGCAAAGCACACCAAACACAGCAATGGGCATTCGACGTCACGAGAATGGAATCAGTGGTGGATACAACGTGTTGGCAGTTGTCTGCGTAGACATACCTCATCCATGTCCTGCACCTGGGTGTCCTGGTCAGGCTGTGTGGGCCGGACCACTTCTCGATCCTCCCGCTCGTCTTGCTCATCCTCACTCTCCACCTCCATTTCCACCTCCTCGCTCTCTCCAAACTTCTCGTAGCGTTCCTGGATCAGGATGCGAGCGCCAAGCTCCTCCGGTGTGGTAGGAGGGGGGAAGTGGCCTGAAGGAACAGAGAAAAACAGATGTGTTGCCAGCTTGTTCTTACCTAACCAGATGTTTTACATGCGTGCTGTGTTGCACTTACCTTGTTCATTGGGCTGGAAATCCACCGTCTCCACCACTACGAAGTCATGCCAGTCAATTTGGGCATATGCCACACGTTCTTTCTCCCTCTCCTCCTCCTCCTTCTTCCTTTCTCGCTCTTGGAACTTTGCCCATTCAACGCGATACCTCACCTGGTGTAAGAGTAGCACGTGACATTAGCATAGGCCAGCCGCCACCCAATTAGAACCACCGCCCACCCAACCAGTTGGGCATTTTATTTTTTAAACACTTGTTAGTAATCAGTCGGCAAATATTATATTTTATAAATATCAATAGTTATTTAATAATCAATGAAAATTATGAAAGTTACACCTCCACCCAACTAGCCACATTATTTAAGCTGCCTGGCGTTAACAGGCGACAGGTGTCGTGCCCAAAAGTGATTGTCATCCGCAGCTGCATTTATATGGATAAAGTTATTATTGCTATTATTTTCGATGTGTAAGCTATATGTGTTTGTTTGCTATGTCAATATCCTTGTAGCGTAGACTCTAGTAGTTAACATGATTTATATAGGCCTAGATAAAAAAAAACACATTTTTAATTATCCTTAATGTATAGTATTTCACTTACTCTGTGCCCTAGATTATAATGAATCAATTACTTTTTACCAGTTAAATGTGGGAATATAACCATAAAATCCACTTTTTCATAAGGTGATCACTTTTTAATCATACAGTAACTTTTGGACACGACACCTGTAGTCGGCAAAATAAAAAAAATGAGAACCATACACTGTCCCTTTCACTTTAAGCCCGTGAAAGCCTGCTTTGGTGAATGAAAGCATAGCCATACCCTATCAGGATACATTCTAAATTAATACATTTCCATTCTATAAGATCGAAGGTGCAAATAAAACATTCGCTTCCTGCGGTGAAACATACACAGCCTCAACCAACAGCAAGGATGCTGTCTGGTTGACCACAAAGCTGGCTGCAGTGTTTGCTTTAGTTTTCTTAGTGAGATTTAGATGTTATTAAATGATGATGAGAAGAAATACCAACATCATCAACCCCTAATTACCTGGTCCAGCACCTCTCTTGGATTCTCAGCTTCTCGTTTCAGCTTCAACAGTAAGCCTTTGGGAGGGATTAGAATCTACCATATGGGAAACAATATATTAGTAACATCATATGGAACTAGAAAGTGACAATGATGCTAGGGGCATGTATATACCTTGGTGTACTGCTCAACCAGTTTGGTAAAGTAGTTAAACAGACTGTGCTGTGGACGCAGAAAATCAAACTGGTAGTTTCTCTGTTCTTTCTGCATTAGCTGGGTGAGAAACTGGCGTCCATTTCTAGCAACAAACTGGGCAGTGAGTTTGACCACATCGAGATCGAATGCGGAGATCGATGGAGGATCTGCAATAAACTCAAAATCTGGTGGTGGCTCTTTGGGAATCACGGTCTCGTGAATCACCTGAGACTGCACCTATTGAAACAGTTAAGCAACTGGTTAGTGTCAGTGCATAATACTGTAAACGTCAATGGGTAATACTGTTCCCTAGTAGAACATACTGCACTACATTTCTCTATGAGGATAATAGAAGTGAAATCAGTGCACTGTATTTTTTACACTATACCTTTTGAGGAAGCTGCTGTAGCATGGCCTGCTGCATAACCTTTGGTACGGCTGCAGATGGCTCCTGCCCCTTGCCTTCCTTAAATTCATTAACCTTATGGCGGTAGTAAGCATGGTAGGGGTCATTCGGGTTGAGGAAATTAAATTTTGGATTGTTAATCTCATTTTGACGGATTCTTGCTTCAAACTCAGGCCCATTCCTGTAGAATGACAATAGGGTTAGTGTGCCATCACAATTATGAAAATAATGTAATAATATATGTAAAAACAAACCATTTCACAAATGTTAACTTTGCTGTAGACAAACCAACCTGGCAACAAAGCTGGCTGTCTTATCAACAATGTTTCGAACTTCAGGAGGGGGATATATAATTCCAACTATAGGTTTTGTGGCAGGGGTTTCCTCTATAGGTTCATCACCCTATTTATATAAAAGAAAACTGATTAATTAAGGATGCATTTTGTTAAATAAAATTATGTATTAGCAGAATCAACAAATACAGCTTTAAAGTTAATTACACTACTGTAGGAAGGCTGTCTGTCTGACGTAGGCTACCTCAAGACAATACATGTCATGTACAGTACACTAATTCTTTTAACATTTACATATTTACGATTTAGATATGTTTGAGGGTAAGGATATGAAAGTAGTATAATATGACATCTATATTGTAATGTATTATATTTGGTTTCATTCAACCGATTTAAATTAACACACCACTTGCTACCGTATGTAGTACAGAGAGACCTTACAATGCAGACAAGGACGGGCACAACGGTTAAGGAAACAGCGTTTATACAATTGTACAAAATAAAAGTAGGGGATTCATTTTCTAGCGGCTACATACGCTACGAGTTATCACAAAAGCAAGAAAAAAAAAGAATGGACAATATATAACATTCAAGCAGTTTCCCTACACCAGCTAGCAAGAGTGGTAACATAAACCATGGATATTGGCCTAAACGGTACCTTGGCGCTGGGCTCCGGCTGAACCATTTGAACAGGACCAGGCGGCATGGCTATGTCTTTGGGTCTAACAGATAATTACCTATAGAAACAGACGGACAAAAGTTATTGTAGTGTATGTGGACCGCAAGTTTGCTGTACAGAAACAGAACGGAACAGTTGACATAAACCTACTTGAAATTATTTTTGCTTACGCGTCGTGCTTTCACTGACCTGCTTACAATGGAGGACAATTACTTCCGGAAACAACAAGGCTCTAAGCATTATGGGTCTTGATGTTCTTTCTGGCGGTCTCTATAGCGATGTGGTGTCAACATAATCAGGTGAACTTGGCTGAGCATTCAAAATACAGATCTGCCAATCTTACATGTAAAAGATGAGCCAATTTTTAGGACATAAAGATTGTATTGAAAGTCTCCGAATGGATCTCGTTGACCTTCAAGGAGCTATCCTGGAGGTCTTCTCTAGAACTGGACCTGTGCGATATCCAAGTTGGAAGTTCCCTGACAAGCTTTCTTGTGATCTAGATTTGGTTTTACTGCTGGAAGAGTACGATTTTGTCGACGGGGAAGATGAATACAGTCAGCTTTCACACATCGTATTGTTGGAGCTGGTAATTGACAGGTAGGCCTACCGTAAGTACAATTTTATTTTAAATGATCAAAAGCATTTCAGTTATAACATGTTATTTTCCTCCTACCCACGCAAGACTGCTGCTTCTCCTGCAAAGTTACAATATTTATGCTGAGCAATTGATGGCTGGACGTCAGACAGGGCACAACCAGCAGAAAGGATGTGCGTCAGTTGGTCTTTTAGTAAAGCACTATTGGAGTAATTTTGTTCAACTTGGTCATCTGAAGGTATACGCTTAATATTTTCTTGACAAACTGAAGTTAATTAAGTTAAACAAAGAAACATGTATTAAAATATATTAAAAACTTAATAAAACCAACAGTGGCTTTATAGTGCACATAATTCTAAAAGTATTCTCAATGTTCAATATAGGGGACCTGCAATGATATTGAAAAACAAACGACAACAATGAAAATTGACTGCAAGGAAGCCTCATCATCTACACATTTAAGCAGTAATACTGGCACACATAGCCCATCTCTATTGTCTTCAACAAACACCTTTAAATGTGTTCCACAGAATCATGTCAACGCTACACTGTACACATCTAGCCGCAGTGTCTCCTGTTGTCCTAGTGTTGTTCCCACTGATACCCGTAATGTGAGTTGCCAGACAGTTCAGTCATCCATCATCCCCTGTGACGCTTGTTATCGGGTGCAGTCTCTTCTGAGACAAACGGGGGACGCTTTGGTAGAGCTGTGTCAGAGTGAGGGTCTGCCATCTTCTCTGCAGCAGCTCATAGCGTCGGTTGAGGACAGTCTGAGTGTAGGCCATCTTACAGCAGGAGACTTGACCCAGTGGTCTAGAGTGCAGTGGAGAGACATGGAGCGACTGGGTAAGCATCTGAAAGAGGTGAAAGGGACAGTGCTGCCTCTGAAGGATAGACTAAGTGAGGCAAACAGAGACCGGGACAGATTCAGGTCGCAGTTGGAGAACGCACAGGAGTTGCTGAAGCAGGAAATGACAAAGAACCAAGTAAGCATACAGCAGATGGAGTGTTTACTGCAGGAGGCGCAGATATCAATGAAAGAAACAGAGAGAAGGTTAAACGAGGAGCAACAGCAACAGAAGACAGGTAGTAATTGAGATTAACTTAATGTATTAATATTATAATAATATTGTTGTTTTAATACTTACTATACTTACTTACTTACTATACTATTTTTTGTCACAGAAACTTTATCCTTGAAGGACAGCAACTCCATATTAAAAGAAAAAATATGCTTACAACAAGAAACATTACATACCCTTGGTAAGGAGGAGGAAATACTAATAACTTAAACAATGTTATAACAGTTATATATTGATCATCATGCATTAATAACATGAATATACTGTTAGAACATGAGAAGAATGAGCTTCAAGAGAAAGTCAAGACGTTGCAGGTAGAAGAAGAAGCCCATTGTAAACTACAAGAAAGGACACAACTGTTAGAGAAAGAGATCTCTGAAACCCATCTTCTTCTTGATAAAGAGAGTGCCAAGTACAAGAGTGCTTGTCGCCAACAAGAGGTCATCATTCCAGTCAGGCTCAGCCGGACAACCATGCCCATAAACATACAGAATTATGATATTTTAAAGGGTTTCATCATTGCCACACATTCTGTATACAGGCAGTGCAGGCCAAGCAGAAGACTTTGTCAGAGAGGGTGGATGCTCTTGACCAGGAGTGCGAAGACTTGCAGAGAAAGTTGGGAGTCAGCGAGGACATGCATGCTGAGTTACAGGGTCGAGTTAGTCACATGTCAGAGGAGAAGGAACTGCTGTTGGTACAGTTCACCCAGCAACAGGTATACTTGGAACAGTTGCACCGTTGTCACTGGCACTGCCATATGATACATAATAGCTCTTTTTCTGGGGCTCTCTCTCTGTTCACAGGACTTGTGTTCTGAGCTGCAGAGGGAGAAACAGGCACTGGGAACTCAAGTTGAGGAGCTGAACAACAGTGTAACTCAGTTGAGAGGGGAAGTACAGGATTTAATCCAGAGGGAAAGACTGCTGGTTGCCTTCCCAGAGCTAAGCCCGGCATATCAGACACAACCTCAAAGTAGGACTGTCACTTTTTTTTTATTTGTTACATCTCCATATTTAAATGTTACAATCAGAATATGTGTTGTTAACACATCCGAAGCCAACCTTAATGGAGACTAGGGAAGACACGGAAGGAACCTTGTCCGTTTCCCCTAATTTAACAAAACCGTCTGGCTAAGATTGTTAGCTAATGAAGTAATTTAGGAATGCACTATAATATGGGTTATTGGATTGCTATTCAAGGAATACAACATACATTGTACAGGTCACTGTTAGTATGCTTTTACTTAACTGGTGTATTGACATTTCAGCTATCAACAAATGTATTTATTGTAATTGACGTTGGATAAATGCATCTTCTAAATGTAAATGTAACCTGTGATGAGAGACTTTGAGAAAGGAGAAATGATAAATTGAGGTATGAAGGGAGAAAAGGAGGAAAATAAATTAAGGTAAGGTGGAGGTGAAGGAGGCACACCTACAGCGTGGAGGCACATGCAAACAGTACTGCTTGTTTATATGTGTTGCCAAACATCCAATTTCAAATCTAGTTCATGTGCAACCACAGTCTAAGTGGTTTGTTTCAATATGACATTGTATACACTTTCTAAGCATTATTTCTGTGTGGGTTAAATCGTGTCTTATGTATCCTTACCAGGTACAGGGGATGTTTTTTTGGACATGGAGCAGCAGCTTCAGGCTAATAGCATTCGAATTAAAGTTCTGGAGCAAGAGAATGCCACCTTGCACAGCAGTCTAGTAAGAATGAGGGCGAGAGATCAACATAATACCTCCAAGGTATAGTATAATGTCATTATCATCACGTCTTATATGCCCCTTTTTGTTGGTTTAACTCTACAAATAAAAATATGGGCTTCGCTATTCTTTATTAAAGTAAAAACAATGTCTTCATTGTTTCTACAGGAATTCTTACCAGAGGAGACACAGAACCACCTACTTCCTAATGTACCAGGAGAAAGACAACACAATAACGGGTCACACCCCATAATATCCCATTAGATTGTTCCTTTATGAAAGCATCAGCATGTGAAACGTGTTTTTCCCCTCATGACATGACTTATTTTGTACCACAGGTGGCGCAGCAGTGCAGAACAGCTGAAATATGATATGCAGTGTAAGGAATCACGTGGAGACAACAGTGAGCCTATTGGGCCGTGGGGCCATGTGCGTGCTGAAAGCGCCCCTGTGTCTTCTGTCCCAGCGCGGTCCCTGCTAATGCACCGTCAGACACTCAGCATCAGCCCGGGCACAAATGCCACCAAAACCTATGTCAAAGTCCGTCCTGCTTCCGTGTCCCGATGCACTAGTTTAAACCGCAGGAAGTAATAATCTTTGAGTTGTTTCAAATGATTCATTTTACATATTTGTTGTGAATGCAACTTACCTTCGAGAAAGCTCAATTTGTTACAGCCCCTTTTTTCACGTTTGTCTTGATACTGTAAATTAAGCAACTTTTGATGGACCTATTGTTTATAAAAAGTGCCACAATCAAGTCCTCTATACTATATGCGTATGACAACAGCCCTCTATATATTGTATTACTATGTCAGACCAATTTCATGTGGATGTTCAAGACAGGATATCATTACAAATTTGTTCTGAATAATAGTCAATAAGTTAATTAGAATGCTGGAAATATAATATGCCTCACTCGAATGCAAGTTAGGTCACTAACAATGATAATGTTTTTTTCCTCTTTTGACGTGTCTCCTGGCAAAAATGATCATAGTTTAGAGAGAAGTCACATTTTTAAATATGTGTGTGGACATAATTTCATAGTAATAATGATAATGTATCATATAGTCACAAGGATAATATGTAACCCAACCCCTACTTTGTTCAATCACATTCATACCATGATCTAAACTTAGTAATTTAACTATATGTTAAACTATATGTACTATAACATGTCACCAAGCATATATGGCTTACATTTTCTGATATACAGTATAGTGCAATAATTAGTCATAATAATTTCAGTTCACCACTCAACGTGAAAAATATAATTGCATATGAGATGTGCTTTTTGGTTGCAAAATACATTGTCATGCAATAAGGTATTTAACGTAGTTACATAATTGGATCAGACTAATGTGTTAGATTTGTTTGGGAAACAGCCCTTGGGATATTTATTTCCAGTTAACACATTGTAGAACTAGTGTGTAGAAACAGTTCAATGCCTATGGACAAACCAGTTCACTAGCATTCGAATGTAGTGTTTGGTCAATAGGTGTTTGTGTGTTAAGAGACATTACAGTATACTGGACGCTATTGTACATTATAATGGAAAACAAGACACACTCATGTTCCTTGAAGTGAGTGACTGGTTACTTTTGTAGTCTTGTAATGCTTATACAACAGAAATAGTTTAATGTAAAATACATAGTGCAATACCTTGTAGAAGTAATGACGGAAAATAATAAAAACCTGTTCTGGACTGGCACCAATATACAAAGTGAGATATTAACAATTCTGCCCTCACATTAATATAAGCAGAGAGCAAATGACAAAGTATACACAGAGTCAATTTTAAATGTGTAAATCTAGTATAACACTCCTTATCTTCAAATTATATGTTGTGATACTGTGTAGTGTTTCATGATTTAAAATACTATTTTAACTACTAAAATCAGATGGTTTTGTGCAATTAATAAAGGAAACAATAACCTTTTAAATAAGCTTTGGAAATCTCAGCATTAACATGAATTTAAGCATCTTTAAGGCCGTCGGTTACTCATACAGACACTCATAGATTCATTGTAAAATAAATCAAATTTACTGGAGACAACTCCTTCAAGGGTAGGGTACACACAAATGTGTGCAAAGTGCGATCTAGTGGGTAATACAGTCTAAAAATATACCATTCTTAGTAATATTCACCAGAATTTGCTTTCTACAACAGTGAGACACATTGATCATGCAAGAGTGTGAGCTATTGTGTATAATATAGGTCAAAATAATCGTTATCGTTAATTTCTGTGATTAGATTCCTTCAATTATCTCATGCCTCGAAAAACCTGTCAGTTGGTTTGAAAGGTATCTAACCTGTATTGATGGTTGTGCCACACAGATTGTGCTTGCCTTATAGGCTCTGCTTTATATTAATTAAATACCTTAGAGACAAGAAAAGAGCTGCCATGTGACCGACACACAACTGAAAAGGGTCATGGGATGCAGGTTAGAAGATTATGTAAAGGATTGAAAGGCTACAAGCTATTGAAGAAGAATATAGTTTGAGTACAGCCTGGACTTAGTGTTCTTTCAAGTAACAGATACTGTTCAACAAAGATTATAATGAAAGAGAACTCAATTTGCACAAATTGACCAATGTCTGTGAAATAAAAAGACAAACATTAATTATACTATTAAATAAATACTACCATATATGACTCTTATATGAAGCTCACGAAAAGCAAATTAATATGATTAATTACTAGAGAAAGATGATGAAGGCTACTGAAATTACATACACGGGTACCTTTATGTTTATGCTCCCCACAAATAAATACATTCTAAAAATAATCTCACAAAATAAGCAATTGATGCTGAGTATCTTTCCCACTGTGTTACATCCTCTTTAGTATCCCTCATTACTTGACCAGTGTGTCGCAACAAAGCACCATATTGCACACAAATGTTTTGACAAACTATGAGGGCCAAAATTAGCTCACTTCAATACAAGAACACATTGGATGCTGGCAGTTTAAGAAGGATAATACAGTAATAATGCTCTCTACATTCCAGTTGTACGAAATATACAATTATGCTTCACAATAACACAAATAGTGCACATCCCATCCTACATGTGCTTACATATACAGCAGAGTTAAAGATGGGAGACAAATGGGCAGCACACAGTGTCAGAGCACTCACACAATAAACAGAGTGAAATGGAAATCGTACATTGGAAGAGTATTGGCCCACTCTTAATGACAATGGCTAATCACACATCATCTCCTATCCAGATGCTCCTCGGCTATTGAGGCAGTAAATGGCGTGATGCGATGGGCAGAGGCATCCACTTGTCCATCTGGCTGGACAGACTGTACGGTCTCAACCAGGCTGCCGCTTGGTAGCACCACATACCTGGCAGCCATGTCTTTGGGCTGCATCTCACGCAATCCCTCCTTGCTGTGCCATATCCCATAGCCAAAATACACACATACACCTATGGGAAAACATCATCATCAACAACATCAGTACCCAACATCTCAGCATTTTCTCAAAGGTAACTCGGCCAGCCAAGATCCTTGGCCAATATTAAGTCAAGCGTGATATTCTATTTGCACAAAGCCCGTGGATTCAGTGTTGTGGAACCGGTATGTTTGGATTGTTTACTTCTGTAAATTACAATTACAATTAAATCGCAGGGCAACAAAGGACAGTAATACTCTAGTGTAAGATCCTTTTTTTGCTAAGACATTTCTTCTGTTTCGATATAATGTCCATGTCTAGTGAGAAACATAAATGATTAATAATATAATAGAGGATTAACACAACATTTGTTATTTGTTAGTACATTCTTGAAATGCCTTACACAAGGATTACCAAATTTTGCCTTCTAGGAGGTACATTAGGGTGCCAAACTGCAGAAAGAATATATACTGTATATTATGACTTTTGATCCTTATTTCATAACACTACTCAACCAGCAAAGAACCATTAGCAGATGATGAATCCCTGCCTACACCCATGTAACCACCCAAATATATGACCTTTTTCTGCCTGAAGATGTCCTTTCATTTTTGTTAATGCTACATATTTTAAAGTGTGTATATGGCAAGTACGAGTGATTGTTAGAATTAGGGCTGTCAAAATAATGTGTTAATTTCAATTAATGAATTATCTCAAAAATAACGCATCAAAAACAATGAATGCAGATTAATCATATTGATAACCCCATCCCCCTTTGTTACTGTTGCAAACTGTTGCGGTGAATTCAAAGTCCGAGAGCGTGAAACCAGAAGAAAAACACCAGATGTTGAAGAAGATATGCTGATGAGTCTATGTAGTAATAGTGTCAATACAAAAATAATCTTAACAAACAAGTCTGTATTCTTCTTGCACGCACCACCCTGGGCCACTTGAGTTATAAAGTTGTCAGTGCAGTAGCCTACAAACATTTGGCTCAATTTACCGATATGTAAGGGAGCAAAAGGCAAATATTGATAAATGTGACTAATTAGATTTTTTTTTTTTTTTTTTTAATCGCTTGACAGTCCTAGTGAACATGTCAATGCAAGACAAATGTGTGTGTGAATGGGCAATGTATATCTTATCTTACACCATCCACAGAAACAAGGTTGATGCCAACAGTGAACAGTAGCATAATATTTAAAAATTGTGGCAATTGTGGAAAGGCCTCACACCTTTCTTTACCTGTCCTGTACCGATTCACATAAACAATAACTATAGCATACAATAAAATAGGAACCTCCGACTCCTTACCTACAGCAATCCATATGGCAAAACGAAGCCACGTAAGAGCACTGAGTTTCAGCATCAGGCAAATATTCAAGAGGATACTTATTCCTGGAACTAGTGGAACCAGCGGCACCTAAAAGTATAAACACAAACAAAAAACAATGTTAGTTATTTGCCTTAATGTGTGCCATAAACCTAAGCACGCATTTAACATACAATACATAATGAGCGTACCTGGAAGGTTTTGGTGTTGGTTTGAGGCTCGTGAACCCATATGAGAGACAGGCTTGTAACGTAAGCCAAGATAAAAACCACCAGCAGCAACGTAAAGCTCCAGACAGGCAGCTGCAGCTGGTTCATTCCAAACTCCACCACGGCACCAAAGGATATTGAGCTCACCATAAGAGCTAGCACAGAGAATGCCACCACGTCGCCTGGTTCACATGTCTCCAGCAGCTTACCCAGGTACGGCTCCCAGCATGCTTTGAGCTGGCCCACGCCGCGCCGCTCTTTTATCTGCTGCCTCTCCACCAACTGGATCTTGTCAGAGAAGGACTCATATTCTTTAAGTTCCTCCGTGTTCTCAGCCATGGCTTGAGACTCAGAGATAGCAGGGAAGGGCTCAACATGAGGATTCGGAGATGTGACGGAGGTTCCCTTGTTGCTTTTATCAGGCTGGAAACGGAGCACAATTACGCTGGCTGCTACGAAGGTGTAGGCCAGGAGGGTGCCGATAGACAGGAACTGGACCAGAGCCTCCAGGTCAAAGAGGAGGGCCATAACAGCCATGAGGGTTCCAAACACCAGAATAGCGTTGACTGGGACTTTGGTGACCGGATTGATTCTAGCAAAAATGGCAAAAAATAGGCCGTCCTCTGCCATGGCGTAAACAATACGAGGGAGGGAGAAGAGGTTGCTGAGCAACACAGTGTTCATTGCTAGATGGAGAGCAGAGAACAGTTCATCATCACTATGACATGTAATCAATACACATTACTCTGCACTCATTCATGTACTGTATTATACTCACAATCATAGTGTCCTGAAAGCAAAGTGTCACTCACCACAAATGGAACCAACCGCCACAATAATTCCAGCCCAACTGTACCCACGCCGAAAAAAAGCATCTGAGAGAGCCGAGTTGGGGTCCAGTGTGTGCCAGGGTACCATGAGCGTGAGGACTGCAGACACCAGAATGTAGGCTGTCGCAGCCAGGGCCAGCGAGATGGCTGTGGCAATGGGAATGGCTTTTTGTGGGTTCTTGGCCTCTTCACTGGATGAAGCAATCACATCAAATCCCACAAATGCGTAGAAACAAGTGGCTGACCCTGCCATTATTCCAGAGAACCCAAAAGGGGCAAAACCTCCTTCTTTATGGCTCCAGTTGACTGGCTCGGCCAGTATGAAACCAAACACGAGAATGAAGGCTATCACGCACATGCTAACAGCAGAGAAGATGTGGTTGAGGTAAGAGGACACCTTAACTCCAAAGGATATGAAAAAAGTTGCAACTATTAGAATCCCAGCAGCAAGCAAGTCAGGGTAATGGGCCAGAATTGGCACATTCCACTGCATAATGTGTGTCTCGGTGAAGTTCTGGATAGAGTGGTGGAAAATAGAGTCTAGGTAGCCACTCCATGCACGTGCCACTGCAGCCCCACCAATCATATTCTCCAAAATCACATTCCAGCCTATGAGAAAGGCCCATATTTCTCCTACAGAGACATAGGTGAACATGTAGGCAGATCCCGTCTTGGGAATGCGTGCCCCAAACTCTGCGTAACAAAAGGCTGCCAATAATGAAGCAATAGCAGCAAAAAGGTAGGATATGATGACAGCAGGTCCAGCCTTGTCCTTGGCTACAGTTCCAGTGAGGACATACAGCCCAGAGCCAACCATGCCTCCAACTCCCAGCAGCGTCAGGTCCAAGGCAGACAGGCACCGTTTCATTGATGTCGCCATCATATCATCATCAAGTGTCTTGAGTCGGTTCAGCCTTTGACAAAGGCGCACAGCTGGTGCACACCCGCTTGTGCAGCTTGCCATAGCTACAGCAGGGTTAGATATGGCAGCTTGGCAGGTTGGTATTGCAACACTCACACTGGCTGCATTCCTGATCTATAAACCTGTCCTGTAAGAAAAAAAGAAAAGACAAAAACACACTAAACTACATCCATATAAAATATATA
>JAODLL010082460.1:0-15378 GCA_026546735.1 Forbesichthys agassizii | reverse complement strand
TATATATATATTCTGACCATTAAGCACTTCCGGGAACTAATATGCTATAGGTTTTGTCTCTTATCACCTGTTAATGCTGTGGATTTATACGTGAATTTCTTTTAGTTTTTTTTAATATTTAGGAATACCATTTAATACGTAATGACTGAGTGTGCTTGTTTACATACAGTAGTTGTAATTTCTACCTACTATGAAACCAAACATGGAACCTCAGATGGATGCACTCTCACAACAGAGGTAAATAAACTCACGCCACTGTCAAGACTACAGGGGGGAGTCATTTCCTCTGTGTAAGAGTTGTTCAAATCAAATCATAGTGCATTAGGCAAATGTGCAGCAAACGCACAGCAGGAAGCAGTAGATCCTGGCAATGGACCATTTTGACTTTGTGCTCTAATGTATTTAACTACGGTAAGAAAGAAAGAAAGAAAGAACGTTCTTCTATTTTTTCCTTCCTTCTCTAAGGAAATGGATAAAAAAAGCTAGACACTGCTTTACAGGAGATTAGGAATGGTGTTATAATGAGCAGGACATATGTACCTTTGCAGACATGGCAAACTTATAAAGAACTTTTCTCCCCTGATAATACCAGTAGAGTATTCCAAATTCCGGGTGAACCCTGGGAGATGGACGTCACCCCTTCATTTCCAGTTTATTTTAAAAATGAATTTCCATTGTGTTTCTTTTATGTTAATGTGGCAAAGACTGGGTTGGACTAGGAACATGCCAGTGCCCAGTGGCATTTACATTGAATTCATTTAGTTTTTCCAGTCAAATCTATTTAGAGACATGCAGGCACACAAGTGCACACAAAGCAATACAATACACAGTAATTCATATCCCATCTTAAATTAATGAACTTACTTAACCTTAGCCTCAAATTGTCATTGTCCTATATTACAAAAGCGCATCTACAAATAAGCGTGTGTGCCTACTTGTTAGCGTTCAACACAAGTGATGTTTTGCAAAAGTGACAGTAATAGAGAAAGGTTAGATGGGGAAAAGGGGGTCAGGCAATAATATCCCTTCCTAGAAAATCAAAATAAAAAAAGGAAACACAAGCCTATTAAGGCCCCGGGCCCGGGCTTATCTATTAGCTGAAAACAATCTCAATGACCTTTCTGTCTTCGCTAATATCACACAATGGCCTGACCTTTCAGCAAGTCCACTGCGGACACACGGCTAGTTAAAGACCGCACAGCAACAATGCCGCCAGCTGATTACAAAGAGAGACGTAATTATCTCCTCTATTGCTGTGCATTGTTTTGTGTTTTCACCTCTTTCTCTCTCTTTCTCTTGCCCACGGAAACGTGACATTCACAATATCCTCTCTGGTTTATTGTTATTTGGAATTCATTCGGACTTTTAGGATGCTCTGCGGTAAGCATTCCACTAATGGCAATATGCCGCAAATGCAACGTGCCCTCCACGTTCAACTTTACCAATGTTTTTCATAATTTCATCATCATCAAAGAACTTTTGGTGCGTGTTTGCCAATGGCATTTAAAAGTCGATGGGATTCTTTTAGATTATTACATTTTTCCAGTTGTTTCAAACTGCAGTTGCCCACCAAAGTAACCCATTTGGTTGGATGCTGCTGTTTCCTTTCCGTCATGTACTGTATTTGTGCTTACTCATTGTATTGCTTTCTCTCCTTAACTGGCCCTGACAGGCTGTCCATTTGATTTCCCCCCACAGGGCCCTTTAGGACTAACATAAAAGAAACTCACGGACGAGCAACCCTTTTCCCTACATGCCTTCATTTAATTGACTAATCTCCTCTGCCTTGTCTATGTGCACAGTAAGCCAGTTGTCAACTCAAAGGGCCACTCACTTCAGATAAACAGAAAGGAAGAAAAAAACGGGTAGAAAAAAAAAGAAGCATTTTCTGAGATGAATTCTGCCGTAAACAGGGGAGAGAGAGACTTGTGCATTCCATAAAGACGTGTGAGAGGACCAGAGCCATGCATTCACTCTTCTATTTGGCTTAATTCGAGCCTTGGAAATTGTATGCCTCCAGGTTAGGCAGGACAATGAGATGATGAGGTCAGTCAGTGCCAAGAATAAGAATAATACACAGTTACATATTCTCCTTCCTTAAAACAAAAGAGAAATGCAGATAATTCTGGGCAAATTGACAACACAGTGGGGGGAAGGAAATGTGGTTAAATCTACATATTGTGAAATGATCATTTCTCTTTGTTTAAGGCTTGTTAAAAATAAATAGAAAACGTTATACATTTTCATCTGTCCCACTTTCCTACAGATGAAAAACCAGCGCGCGTGACAAGCGAATTCGGCTGTTTCAAAGTAAAAATGCCTTTCCGTCTTTTTCTGCGGTCGCTTGTCGGTGTGAAATATGTGCCAGGACACAAGGGTTGTAATGGTGCGGTGGTGTGGCAGGCGGGAGGGGATGGAGTATGGCAGGATACGGTGGGTCCTAAATTTAGACTGTGAAACCTACTGTCACCTCCCTGCACTCTCTCTGTCTTCCTCGCTTATTGTCCCAGTCCCCTCTCGCTTTCACCGCGGCATGTTGGTCTCCGCTCAGATCACTTGCTCTTATTGGCAACATGACCCGAGGGGGCGCATTAAATCGTGCCGCGGACATTCAGGAGAGGCAACGTGCGCGTCCATAAATTTGCATGATGGACACTGTGCGGCCAAGACTGTCCGTGACAGGGCACCAGCACCTGTGGACCCTTAGGGCACTTAACACTTTGTGGCGGTGCGAAAGGCAATTTAGCAAGCAACAATGGCCAGAAGCGATTTTTGTTTCTTTCATGTTCCTAGCGGCATTCTGCTTTATTGATTTTGACCCGATAAACACTTCCTATTCCCCCGATGACATAGTTACAAGTGAGTGCAATTGCATCAAAAATGTTGCCCGCACATAATGGCCTAGACCACGGGGGTAAGATGTCTCCCATACATCATCTCCCTAGTCATAAAGGTTCTGTTTTTGTTCTCTTTGTGTTAATACTATAATATTATATCTGCCACTATCTCAGATCTGACTGCAAAAGGTGAACAATAAATCACATAAAGTTTTCCAAGGAGGGCAAATAAATGCCTGCAAAGTCTAAACTTCATAGACTTTTTTTTTCAATCAACGTTCCTCTAAGACACAAGTAATAACATTTCTGTCTACAGTCACCCACCTATCATTGTGCAGCACAATAGCATTTCTAGTCCTAACGGAATGCAGTCAGACACGTGTACATACAGTACATACATGTACTAAAAAGGCTAAAATTATAATTTTCTGAAAGTTATTTTTAAAGTTAAAAAGAAAGGAACCTTACAGAATAAGTGTCTACGATCAGTGCAAAACCCAATGAGGCATTCAGAGGGCTTACAGTATTGCATGGGTGATGGCAGGGACAGCTAATACTGATACTTTTCTCCTAAAAATACCAATACAGTAATAGGTGTTCTGTCTTGTGCATGTACAATATGTTCCGTAGGTTCTGCAGATGCTCAGTAAAGCAAATAGACACATTTAACCCACAGGTGTCTGAATGGCAAGGTCTCCCACAGGCATACTTCATGCATGGCATTTACTGTACATCAAGGACAAAAAACTAAAACATCCACTGCTGCAATTCAAGTTGTTGAATTTATATAACAAGATGACACATTTATAATGCATATAACTTTATGACCTGTTTCAACACAAAAGTCATGCCATTTAGAGAAAAACTGGTCTATTTTCAGACGTAAGATGAAGTCTACTGTATGTCATCCACATTTTTATTTTATAAGTCGCATATTCAGTTTGTATTTTATCGTGTCGGATAATCATAATGCTATCATTGAGGAGGTGTCAACATGCCACAATTATTTACCATATATTTCTACTGTATGTGGAATAGTAAAGTGCTACATTCAAAAATATATCTGATATCATTATTACATACATTCAAACATCAATCTGACAGGTGTTATGATGTTAATCAAACCATTTTAATTTTTTCTTCTGCCACAACAAATCCACGCACACACACCATTGATGAGTTCAAAAACAACGTACATACTGTATAAACCACAAACATTTACAAGAAGTGTGCGCGCTTAAGCTTATCTTTTTGATTCTGGCCTATGTTTCAACTCACGTCATACAACATGTACAATAGAGAAACAGATGTTCAGTGATGGACTATAGTGTCTTGATTCAAACCCACCGTCAAGCATGAGAGCGATAAAATAAACGTACCACCTCCATTTGGTATAGAACTGGTAATGCTGAACGTATCTCCCTTAAGAAAAGCAGTCTACGCCCGTCTCCCTCAGACTTGAGGAAGGGCATCTAATCGGTCAAAGATTTCCATACCTGGCAGCCTCCGGTAATCTGGAGTACATCACCCATCTGGATGGGCTTTATTTCAGGAGTCAAGGAAACAGATAAGCAAGTGGCAGAGATTGAGAGATAGCGGTAATCCCAGAGTGGAGCCGGGGTGAAATTAGTGCCACTGCACATGACAAAAGTAATGAAGTTCCCAGCGGCTTGATGCATAGGTCGGGGAGGCGGCTTGGTTGGCGATAAGGGGAAACGGTGGGAAAGGTGGGGAGGGATGGGATGAGAAAAGCATGTGCACAGAGGTCAAAGGTGAAGGTAGAAGAGAAGAAATGTAATATGGGGGTGAATGAAGGGGGTGCGTTAGAAGTGCATTAGACCGGTGGCGTGTCCATTGGAAGGGCCTGCGCTGCTTTGCCAACGCATAATTCAACAACACTTGACTCATATATTCATTACAATATCCACCCACCTAAGACGGCTCCCTTAACACACTTGGAGAGTCATTTGCCCCAGATCACCGCCACGTGATGAGCGGCTGAGGACATGTGAGGTCTTTGGTAGTTCAGTGGTGCTTAGGAAAACCACAGTGCAGGTCTTGGGTACAGTGTTAGAGATTATTAAAGGTTGTCAGGCCTGGTTTTATTGTTCAGTAGACCGAAACCAGAGGTTATAGGAGTACTAGCCAAAGTGTTTAATAAACCAAGTGATTTAGGGCAGCGGTTTTGAATCTGGGGGTTGGGACCCACAGGTGGGTCACTGACACTGAGTGGGAGCGAGTGGGTCGCGGAAATTGCAAGCCGCCATTGAGTTAACGAAGAATATCACGCTTTATTATAGCTTTACTATAGTCCTCTCTAGGTGGGTCTTGGAACAAAAACGTTTGGGAACCACTGATTTACTGGATACAGTGAGCTCAAAGGTGGAAGCTATTTGGTTTCACTTTCACAGCATCACTGCGAAATTAGTAATAGAGTCATATTTCAGTAAGTGAGTTTTCATGCTCTTGTCATGTTAATTGTGGGGGGGGCACTGTTAGAGTACATAACTGATCCGTGAACTCTAACTGATCCTGTAGTGACAATCAAAGTTATTTTCAAGGAGATTGGACAACCTCCAGCCAATCAGAAGACTGTGTGATGGTGATTACTAAAGACAGGCAGGCACTTAGCACTGGAGAATGGACATGAGTTTTCATGTCAGTGTGTTTTTCCAACCCAGGCACTTCTTGCTGTTGATATAACTACTATACAACTAGATGCTGATTCACCCAGAGGGCCTCTAATTGGTCACAAACCGTTACCTACTACCACAAAATAGAAGTCGCAATAATAGTATATCTCAATTAAAAGGATCAATAATAGTATAGCGCTCAGTTAAAAGGAGCAATAATATAATAGCTCTCAATATTATTACTATATTTTATTAGTTACAGTCATAAGTCCACTATTATTTAAAAAGCATATCAGTCTGAATTCCATTTATCTTAACCATAAACAACAACAACAACAAATACAACAACCATACAACCAACATATTAAACATAACAAAAAAACCGATGCAGGGCTGAAGGATAAATGGTCACAGTGATTGGCGTGTTCACTCATAGCTCACATGTTTGGGTAAGCTTAGCAGACAATATTGCTAGTTTTGCGGGTCCGGCCAAAACCTGACAGAGCAGGCTGTCAAAAAGATGCATTACCAACACCGAACTATAAAATGCCACAATGCTCGCTTTGCTGTAGCATATGGTGGCTATACAAAGCCTTTATTTTCTACACCAGTGTCTGTCTCTTTTAAAATGTGCATTAAATAAGAACATGTCTTTCTCTATTATATGAATGCCATCGCAATAGTCTAAGCTGCTATAACCTTTGTGGCCCAGCACTACAGCACACATAGTATACCATCGGGTTAAATGCATTCACTATTACAGACACCATCATTAGCTTCATGGAGATTGTTTGCCTCTTCAGTGTGGCTGGAAAGCATCTTTCTGAGCTTACTGAGAAAAGTTGATCATTACATTGTTATTGAGGTCAAAGTGCCTTGTCAGCTCCTTATTTTACTTCTCTCTGTTGGCTCATCCCGACAGAATAGTCACCCCGTTAGCAAGTAACAGCTTGCTTGGTTTAGATATGATAATATAATATGGTGCGTAACCTACGAATAGCAATGGTTCTTTAAAGAGAGGGGGCTTCATCATGACAGGCTACATTTGACTAAAACAACAATAAATTAAATGTTTATTTTTTATTGTTGTTCTCTAGGGACCATGGTGACCCCTAGTGGCTGGGACAAGTAAAGCTTTCACCCTTTCCACTCTTTTTGTATGGTTTCTTCCCCGTTTCCCCCGCTTTATGGGCAGGCCTGCATGCAGTGCAATCATAATCCAAGTGTTCCTATTCCTCATTGCCTGAATAGTAATGAGCTGGCATGAAAACAATGTATAAGAGTAAAGATAGTTGTGTATTCACAAAGAAAATATATTATAAAATATAAAATGTCAGTTTTCAATGTGGTCACATTCAGGACTACTCAAAAGAAAGAAAAAAAACGAGTTGTCAGTGACAACCTACAATGAAGGTATAACCTTTTACACCACTGGCCACTTTGAGATCAATTCATCCCACGCCTCAAAGACCAATGTCTTTTATACAGCGTGTTCTGAAGATGTCACAAGGCAAGTAATGACAGACCCACACCTCAATCTTCCTATGACGTTCTTCATCTATTTTGCAAGGCAAGTCAATTTGAGAAGGTATAGTCTAAAAGTATGAACCCAAGATCAGTGAAGGCAAAAACCTTCTATTCCAATTTGTTAGGCTATGATGCATGCATGTACAGTATCTGATAAAGCTAAAAACTAAAGTTTCTAGCAAGCCTGCTGTCTCTCTGCCACCTTGACCATTACTAATATGAATCCATCAATCCTCACCGGTTATTTACGATGGGCCAGCAATAACACGTAATCGTATACAGTACATCACAATTCATTTTCTAATTAGTACAGCGAGGCTGATGTCACCATGATGGAACAGGGTATGGGATGGAAATATGGTCATGCATCATATTTGTGGCCATCCTTCATTGGTGCTGACAGCGATAATGCTGGCCGTCCTTCTTCATTTCAAATTAAGTGAAACAGGACAGAAGCTGCTTTCAAATAATAATACCAAGACAAAAAAGTGTGTTTTCCATCTGCTTTCATTTACAAACTGTCTGCAGGCGTTTTTGATATTGTTTGTCCTGTAAGTGACTAACTACTAACTATATAAACAGACTTCTGCATATTATTATGATACATAATCTGTAGGCATCGAGATACGATATTAGTACCAGATGCATCCTCTGTTTGTAGTCCAAGTAGTATTGACCAATCACATCCATGTAGAGAGTCAATGATAATTTATTAACCTAAATACAATCTTGGAAAAAAAACAACTGACATCAATTTAGCTTTTTTTAAAAATGTAATTGGACACCCAACTCTGAGCCTGACTCCACCTGAGTGAGGGGAGGGGAAGGGCTGAGAGGGGGACCCCTATTAACATTAACATTAACATTTGAATTTGATGACGTATGAGGGTACTAAGAGTACCGATGATGAGCCAGGTCCTGGGGTGATTTTTAACAGGTATGACGTGTAGATCTGTTTTCAGCCCATAAAATGCAGATTTTTATAAAAACAGGAATTTTGTCAATATTAACATCAGCATTGAAGTGTCTCATCCCAGATGGTAAATGGACTGCATTTAAATAGCGCTTTGCAGTATTTTGTCTCACATTCACACACATTGATTGCTGCCATGCAAGATGGAAACACCAGGATCAGTTGGGGGTTAGGCATCTTCCTCAAGGATGCTTACAGGTGCATTAACACCGGGGTTAAAACCCACAGCATTCCGGCTGGGAGCCCAACGCATATACCACTAGACCATCCTTCCCACAGATCAGCCATATTACTTCGTTTACATTTCAAAAAATACATTTTAGGACGCATTTACACTTTAACAGTCATATGTGGGTATCTGTTCATGAAGATTAGCCAACTCAACTCCAACATCCTTCTCGCTGTTCAAGTAGAAAATCTGACTGTAATGACCAGTGGATGGAAGTTGAAGTCTTCATGGTATCTGGACATTTGGAAATATCCTAAAAATATTGTATCTTGCCCACAGATGTTTAATTGCCATCAGACAATGTACAGTCGATGAGTTCCCGAGATCGTTACTACAGTAGCCATAATACTAGTGTGTAATTCAGTAACTACAGTATACTACTGAATATGGCAGACTTTCCTAATTGCACATGGTGCCACAAGGTTCTGAACCGCACATCTCTACTATATTTGTATGCAGTACATTCGATAGATAGATAGATAGATAGATAGATAGATGACAAAATGTGTAAGCATTTTGAAGGCATTGATTTTGTGGTACATTTAGAACAAAAAAAGTGACTAAAATAAGTTAACTAGAAATAGCAGCCATGCTCATGTTCACTCTGAATACACAACTGCAGATTTATCAAGCCTGGCTTATTTTCAAATGTCACATTCAGCCTTATTCACGGTCTGCAATTCAAAGTAAAAGATAATATTAATAATTCTCTGTCACGTCAGGAAAATGAAATAAAGTCACCCCCCCAAAAAAAAATCAAACACAGTGTGTGTTTATGGGGAAGGGATTGGGTTGGGGGGGGGGGGTATTCATCAACTCCAGAAAACAGCAATTAAGTAAATGAATGGGGTGGTGGTGTCTAATGATATTCTCCTTTCCCCTCGGCTCATTTTTCTGCCTACTCTGAAAAGTGTGTCACCCCTACTGCATCAGCTCAATACCAACGGGAGTCTCTTTTTTCTTGCCATTTCATCTCTTTTTTTTTATTTTATTTTGCCTAAACCAATCTCAATGCTCCATTTTTCCAAGAAAATCCTAATCTAATTTCCTTGTGCGTGTGCGTGTGCATGTGCGTGTGCACGTGCAAGTGGACGTGTGCACTGTATTGGCCGCATGCCAGCACATGCTCCTGTATACAAACGCTTCTGCATTTGTTAATGTATGTGTCGGTGTACGTCAAGAGCCGGTTGATGAATGTGCCTAATGTGTGCACTGTGTGTGTGTGTGTGTGTGTGTGTGTGTGTGTGTGTGTGTGTGTGTGTGTGTGTGTGTGTGTGTGTGTGTGTGTGTGGGCGGGCGGGTGCACTTTTTATACAAGACTGAAATGCTCCCACGCTGCGCAGACATTAGGGAGATATTAAGGTGGGGCTTACAGAGAGAGTGTGTCTTAATAATTGGACAGGAAAAACAAAACAAAAAAAAAATATATATATATATACAGTATATATTCTCATTTGGACCTGCCTAGCGAGTAGAAACCTGCGGCATATACTTCGACTTTCCTTTGTATGGTGGGAGAATGGGGAAGGGGGTTGTGCAGCAGTGACGGATGTGATGTAGAGTTGAAGCTGGCATCTCACCAGGCGAACGCAAAGCCCGTAGCTGTCAGGACAGACGTTTTGCATCGGTGGACAGAGATGGGAAAGGAAAGAGGCGTGGAAACGGGAATAAATCGGGGGGGGGGAGGAAAAAATCCAGGAGGGGAGGAGCTGCGTAGGAACACCAAATAACATCAAGAAGGCGTAGGACGAGGGGGTGGGGGCGTGGGACGAGATAGAGATGTCGAGAATCTCTGCTTTTTCTGGAATTGTGGAATTGTTCACAGTGAGATAACTAGCGTAATGGGGAAATTGTATTGGCACGGTGATAGAGTTGTGACATACAGTAGCACAATGGTCCTACAACCCTGTCCTTTCTGACTTTGATAATTTCATGCATGCATCATACAGTCAAATAACATACATTGAATTTCCTTTGCAAACCACACAGCAAACATGGTTTAGAAAACAGGTTATTAGCCATACTGTAGCTCTGATGAAGGATACAGTTATAATGCCATCCTATGTAATGACCTTCGTATAGGACCATATGAGAACAGTATTCATCATTGGAACACTACTGATTACATTTGTATGTATGTCTGTTGCAGTGGGAGTTACTGTATAGTGTATTGAACAATTATTCACACGTCATACAAACATTATTGCAAACCAAAGCCCCTATAAAATGTTTCCAGATAATACTTTATGTTTTATGTCATTATATTGGTTTGTTCAATGCAATATATAAATTGTTTTAAATTATTTCATGAGATACAGAGAAATTTTAACATTGTTGGTAGCAATTCACTTAAATATCAAACCTTGGTTCATTAATTTTGAGCTATTTTGGAGCAAGTATACAAGACATTTGCACTTTCATTTTTATTTAGGTACTCTTTAATAATTTCTATGCTGTCATGTTCAACAGTGTTATTTTTTTAAAATAAGTTCCCTCCATTTTCACTCAACTCTTTACTTGGTATTGCAGTCTAACAATCTTTATACTACCTATTACAAAAACAGAGGTCTTACAATACACATCATTGTGGCCTATTTCACTTCTACAGCTCTCTTGCTGAAAATGTGCCTTGTTCCTTTCCATCATTTGTTTGTATGAGTCAGACGGATCATTTGTAGGATGATGTTAGGTGAAGCAAGCTCTGTCCTGGATTCCCTGGCAAACAGAGCGACGCTCGCTATTCTGTAATCTACATTCATCCGCTCAAAGCTGTCAACAAAGGATTAGCATCTACTGTGAAAAGACAGGCGCATTTGTTTGAGTTCTGCGTGGATGGCAGCTGTCTGGATTTCAGGCTTTCCTTTAATAATCTCCAAGCACGCTACAGCACAACACTTAAGTGTAGAGCACTTTGTACACTATAGTATAGCAAGAACTGCAGGCAGGGTATGTTACTGCAGCTCGCCCTGCTAAAAAATACAGCATTGCTGGTCACCAGCACAAGGTATGCTTTGCATGCTGGAACCAGCATGGAATGCTGGTTGCTGGTGTGCTGGTATACCAGCTAGACCAGCACTACACCAGCACTAACCAGTATGAACCAGGATGGAATTCATGCTGGTTTATGATGGATTTTTTTAGCAGGGCAGTGTACAGTACTATGATGAGCACACATAACCTCAGTTACACTGTGTCCTAATTGCCTATACATCAAGTCATCACCAGCAGTAAATAGCAGTAGAATACCGTATACTGTATCTCTTCGAAATCCTCCATTTAGCATCCTATCTACTTGTGTAGTGTCAAAGGGGCTGACACTGATGGACAGACATGTTGGCTCATCCTTGTCATGCTTATGATCCCGGCATCACCGGTTTGACATTGGTTTCCTGTGCTGTGAGAGCAGCAGTTAACTCATCAGCGTTGCGGATGTGAGTGTTACGCTGTAAAAATGCATAAGAAGCTGTAAATGTTATAAAGAAACAATCCTCCATTGTATTAGTCTTCCTCCTCCACCCTACAACGTTCTGTGTATACATGTGCTGCATTGCTCCAAGTTTATACAGTAAAACAGCAATTTTCTGTATTCTGCCGCTTTCAAACCATTCCAAAATCAAGGATTTCTGAAAAAAAAGCCATTGTGTTATTTTCTACAGTATGTATTTCCGATCAAAATATCAAAATCCACATACAATTATTGGGCTACGGTGGTTTTCCAAGAGCATTTTCAATTTCTGAATATAGAAGGAAACTACCCTCTTCAAATTGAACAAAGGGCCATGTCAACCCCGTCTGCCTGAACAAGAAAAACAGTGGGATGCATGAAATTGCTCATATTTACTGTTGCTTTCAAGCATCTTCAAATCAATACATGAGTGACAAAGTGAATTGAACAGTACAGAGAGAAAAGGTGGGTAAATTCAGCGACTCAAGAGATTGTCCTACAACATCTGTTGTAGATGTAACGATATTTCTGTTGCACAGTAAAAAGTTGACTTGTTTTCACTGCTGTGGATAATGTCAAAGTATGATACCGAGTGAGACAATTAACTTTGTGAAATATGATAATGGCATCAGCTGCTTTGCAGCAGGGCATGGGTGATGATTTACTGTGCACTGTAATAGATAAGTAGATCATTTCACATTTTATCACAGCTGCTTTTAAAGAAATACAAAATATCATCTGCTGTCTCCTGCAATACTCTCATCAAAACACAATCCTCTCATGCCTCAATACTATCATTAAAAAACACATCGCTCACATGCTTCTTGCAATACTCTCATCAATACAAGTTCCTCCCATGCTTATTTACCTACTCCATTACAACCTGACAAGGCACCACGCTCCTTTACCACTATGCTATTTAATGAGTGTCCTCAGAGTTACTAACTGCTGAAAAAGTGCCACAGCTTGATAATCAGGCCTCTCCGAAATTGTATTATTACAGTACATGTTCTCTCTTCTAGAGTGAGACATCACTACAGACAAATTACTTGAGTATGTCTGTGTGCATGTGTGTCCTTAAGGACCCATTGTTTAGTCCATTACAAAACCGCACACTTTTAAAAATCACCTCATCAACTGTATTACCTTCCTCTGCGAGTTGAGACATTCGTCAACATGGTCAAGGAGAAGCGCTCACATACACACCGCACATTAAGTTGGTCAAGGAGATACACGCGCTCACTCCCTCGATATCTCTTCCTCCCTTCTCATCACACACATGCTCGCGGGCGCACACACACACACACACACGCGCGCGCGTGCGACCTGCTCATTGTTGATGAAATGCTCATGGTTCCTGTTGAGGCTACGTGGTCGGACTCTTCCATAAAACCCAGCCGCGATAGCGTTGGACAGCTTGATTGATAGGCAATACGTGTTACATGAGGGTTCCTCTGCCCAACACCACACCCGATACCCCCAGAATAAGGTCGCTGGATGGTGGGAGGACAGGTGATGGTGAACATCCATCTTGGAGTGCAGGGGCCAAAAGGGAGGTTAGGGAGGGTGACAGAGAAAGAAGACCGGCACACACGCCCACCAGAGTCTATGATATGGGTTGATGTGTTGCGGATGTGTGCGCAATGAGGCGTGTCTCCTATTCTCATTAGGCCCTCGGATTCGGGGGAGGAAAACAGCTGCGCTCCCACCCTCCCGAGCGTTTTCACCTCCCCGGGGTTCTGAGCAGTGTGCGTGAGTAAAATACCGCTGTTAGTCAGTTAATTCCACATGGCTCAACAGCTCTCTTGATCTTTCAACCGGCGGCCATAAATTCCTAATGTTAATCAGCCGGGGCTCAAATATATCCAGCTCAGGAATTTTGACGGACAGCGTTACGGCACCGTTTGACTTTTCACAGTGGCACTCCCGGGATTTAAACTTGGCCAGAAAATAAATGTCATAACCTGATTCCCCTCGTCCATTTTCTTAATTCATTTATTTATTGGCACCATGGGGGATGGAGCCTATCCCAGTTGACTTGACACAGAAACTAGCTGGGTATATATGTTATTTTGCCATTCAGAATTAAATTCATCCAATTGTAGATTTCGGGTTACATTGGATGTGATCTAATAAGTGTTGTGTTTTCCATGCAATGTTTTGACCTAGCCACATTATCTTAGCCTAAGTTCAGCTTCAGTTTAATGTCGCCGTGAGAATCAGTCTGGAAAGCCTCGGAATCATTTTGAGTGTGTCCGAGTAGCAACTGAACTTTCCAATCAGGATTGTGTTTATACTGTAGCTATGCCGGCGTGGGTTTTCAATCAGCGTTGTGTTTATAGCTATAGGGGAGTGGTTTAGGTGTGCTGATCATGGTGCCGACGGCGAAAACGACCAGATGCTTCATCCAATCAACTGCCAAGTGTTTTTTTAAAAGTACAGCCATTCACAAAGTCTCAATGTACGGCTCCCCAGATGGACTTGTGACAACAGTTCCTCTGGCATGTCAGGTTAACATTATCTAGGCTAGGTAATGTAAACTGTCCTACTACCAACATAAAGGACACGTGTGTGTGGTTGACTCCACTGGCTGTAGTTCTCTAACGAGACTGGAGTGTGGTTAAGCTGTGCCTGGGTCTAAATATATACATGCATCTAACCAGCCTGTATTGTACAGTGTTCCTAATGATAACTGCAAACTGCCCCCTACACATTATCTCTTCGCAAAACAACACCCTCTCTTGTCAAAACCGCTGATATTATATGTCCAACAACCGCTCACATGAACTACAAAACAAGGAAGTGGAGTTCCGTATGTGTCACAGCCTGCCTGCCTACATTCCGCACGGCAAGACATGTATTTCGCACCGGAAGGCGGCGATTTATCGCCAGGTCAGTTTTTCATTGGCGTAACTGTTTACATGGGACAAGTTTTCTTTCAATCGGTTTATACCACCCCTTTGCTCAAGTCTCAAGTCAGAGTCCAGAGAGAAACAAATATATTAATATATTAATGTAAATGTAATTAATTATTTGAACAACCGTTTTAATCTAACAGGTAATATAGAATATACTATTAAAGTACATTACACTACCATACAGTATATTTGATCACTGTGGCCTTCTTTTCCAGTTATTGGTAGCCTACTAGTACGGTAAACAGCAGCTAGCACTAATACACTAACCAGTACACATTACACTGCATTGAGGCTCATTAGATGTTTATTTGTAGAATAGCTTTACTGGAAAATGTTAAATATGTAATCATTTTTGTCTTGCCTATGCTGATTTTTATAAGTGACACCCACATTCTGTTTTAATTAATGTGGAATATTCCAGTCATTCATTGCCATTGTATCAGAAAAAAATAAAACTCTGAGGAACAACAGGGTTGCAAAGCATGAGATAACATATCAGAATTAATGACTGAAATGCTATTGGTCAACTACTGTACAGACGTAAAGGCATGCACTAATAGCCTGTCATTATATATTTAATAATGGCAAGAGGCCTAATACTGTACATACTGTAGGTACCCCTGCTTTAGGCTACATTCTTTTTAAAAAGATACTAGCAGGCTATACAAATATACAGTTTTTTTAAACTATTGCTGTTTTTTTTTTGTTAAAATATAGTCCAGAAATAGAACATTAATTATCCACTGTTTGCAAATAGTAGGCTATATGTCAGTAAAATCAATAAAATGTTTCTGCTGACAATACTTTTATTTATAT
>JAODLL010082459.1:0-15379 GCA_026546735.1 Forbesichthys agassizii | reverse complement strand
TATATCACTTCCCAGCCTTAGCTAAGCCATAGTTAAACCATGAGACCAAGTGACACTACATATCTACAGAAGGCAAAGCCATACTCTTGTCCTACGTATTGTTCCTATGAATATACATTTCTCACGTTGTGCCTTCACCCCGGCCTGTCTCCGTCACATGCTGAGATGTGGCTACCGAATAAAACCTCCCGCAAGCAGAGTCAAGCAGACAGGAAAGTGTAAATGATGATACATCAGTGCTAGTTTGTCAGACAGACAAGTTGGAAGTAACAGATATAAACACAGAGCAGGCGGTGGCGGGGCATAGGAAGAAATGTTGACTGCAGAACCACATACAGCGCTAGCAGGTGTTTGGCAAAAGACCTGAACCGTCACAAACTAGACACTCAGGAAGACAGACAGACAGACATGAACAGAGGGACAGAAACCAGGAAACGTAGAGGAATGAAGAGAGAGGTGTGGAGAGACAGCATGGGGAGTAGAAGTGTAAAATAAACACACGGTACTCACTCCAAAAGTGACGGTCTTGCTTGGCATGTCTGTGGGGGCCCCTTGGCTTTCCTTCCCGTGCCACAGTCCCACTTAATCTTTTCCTCTTTTTGGTGAATACGCCACTGTCTCTCTGTCGCCACACACTGAGTGCTGTGTTACCGGGCACCAGAGACTGTGTGGCCAACATAAACACACGCACGCACGCACACACACACACGCGCGCAAACATACCAAGCGCGCAGACACCGAGCAAGCACTCCCACCCGGACACACACCCACCCACCCACTCAGCCACACACACTTGAGTAAGCAGGACCCTGCACAGGGTGGGTGGAGAGACAGGCTAGGGTTGGGGGGGCCGGGGCCCTGGGGCGGTGGAGGGAAGGGGGTGGGGGGGCGGTTATCTCAAGAAGAATGCTGCCCGTATCTAAGGACACACATTTCACAGACACACAGCCAAAAAAACTAAACAAAAACAAACGGCCAATGGGTGCCCCCCTTCAGCCTCGCAGATCTAGAGCTAGCTAGCTAACGCTCTGGCGCTCCGGTTTGTTTCTGTACCTTTTCACCTTCTTCTCCATCCTTCTTACCTCCATCCAGCTATCTATCATTCATCCATTCCTCTCCTCTTATCTATTCATCCACCCATCCACACATCCATACATCACAACCTCGTAGAGTTCTCCACACCACCATGATCTTCCCGGCCCAAGCCCAAGCCCCGCCCCTACCCCAAGCTCCTCCCCTGAGTGTCCATTGGCCGTGTGAGGGGCGGGACAATCTGGTTTGGTTGCCGCGCCCCGCCAGCGGCAGGATATCGTAACTCCACTGTGGCGAATGGGCTGTGCTATACCCTCCATTCTCCAGGCAGGCTCCTATGTCTCGCTCTGTGAGATGACTTACAGTGACAAAGCGCTTGGCTGGGGGTGCGGGGGGCTGTGGGGCTGTGTGCCACCGTCCCACGACAATGGGCCAGACACACAGTTTGTGGGGTGGGGGGGGGCAAGGGGAGTAGGAGAGGACGTGGGGGTGCTGAGGGGCCAGCTTCAGCTTCTCAAAAGCTGCTTCTTTTAATAAAGCGTCCGTCATCCCACCCCAGCACCAACACCCCCCACCGCGTGAAAAGGCCTCCTATACAGCCCCCTCTCTTCCCTCCTCTCTCTCTCTCTCTCTCTCTCTCTCCCTCTCTCTCTCTCTCTATCCTGGCTCGATGCTGGGAAAAGCACATCGCTGCCAACACCATGCAGGGAGACAAATGCTTGTAGGGAGGGTGGGGGTGCTACAGGCTACCGAGCGGTGCTGGACTGTGACCTGGAGGCACCGACAATGTCACGTGGTTCTCCAGACGCCCCCCCCCCACCCCCCGCCTTCAGACGCATGTTGTTGGTGTGGAGACCCCCGCGTGGGGGCATCGTGTGCGCCAACGTCCCATGAAGATGCCAGACGTCAGACGTCAGACGTCCACTAAAGGTGGGCGTTAACCTTCCTGTCCTCCCGGGTCTGGCTCGGCCTTTAGAGCGGGGCCAAACTGGAGGGGAGGGGGGTGCGATAGCTTATCAGACAGTCTCCTTCTAATCCGGCCGTGGGTGATGGCAGAGTTTTCCCAGGTTCTAACACAAGCTTGTGACCCTTTGTGTTTTGGTTCTAAAAAACACTCAAACCTTAAATTATAATAACTAGATAATAATAATAATAATAATAATAATAATAATTAGAATAACAAAACTGACTTCCAATAAAAAGTATCTGTGTTTTATTTAAGATACACGTACAAGAGAGAGAGAGAGAGCGAGAGCGAGAGCGAGAGAGAGAGAGAGAGAGCTGACTCACAGTCGGCCAGCTGAGACGGCCAGGTTGCGGCCACTGATTTATTGCTATGGAATTTATGCTATTTAGTACCAGGTTTGATTTAGGTCGGGGACTGACACAGCCTCTCGAACCCTGTCTGCTACCCCCTTGCTGGCAAGATAAAGGACCATGGTCGGCCACGCGTGGTGCCTTTATTGCCCGCTTCATGATGCCTCACAGGCAGAGGCCGGGACAGAAAAGGTTGGGAACCTCCTCCACACAGACATAGCTGAATCTGATGGACACCAGTCATCTTTCGCTGGCTTTTACGCACGATATCAACGCTGCCACATATAGAACCGGCTAGAGGGCCTGGACATTTGATTATAAACAAGAACAACATATTCACGGTACTGAATAGAATCAGTTGCTATTTAAACTAGCAAACTATCCTAAACCTTGTTATTAATGGTTATGGATGTTAATATTCCGTGGTCCATTTAATATTAACATTATTGCAGCTCTGACATAGTTCAGCACACACACATAGAACATGCACACACTAAAACACACACACACACACATAGAACATGCACACACTAAAACACACACACACACACACACACACATAGAACATGCACACACTAAAACACACACACACACACACACACAGAGAACATGCACACACTAAAACACACACACACACACACACACACACAGAGAACATGCACACACTAACACACACACAGAACATATACACGCTAACACACACACACACACACACACACACACAGAGAACATTTACACGCTAACACATGTGCACACACAAACACCGAGCAGGAGCAGTTATAATGTCCCTTGTGTGTGTGTGTGTGTGTGTGTGTGTGCGTATGCGTGCGAGCGTGTGTGTCTGTGGTTTGTGCTGAGCAGCAGTAAGCTCAGTGGTTACCTGAACACAGGGAGGATATATACTTTACATTGGGTGAGCAAAGGCACCGCAGGTGGTCTGTTTTAGCTGACGCAGCATCAAATACCCTGGGTCTTCTGTGCGGTCCTGTTGTACACACACACACACACACACGTGGTGCAGCCCGTCAGCTCAACCACACCTAAAGCAATCTAGGTATGTCCTCCATGCACAGGTCTTCTGCGTGAAGCGACGTCCAAGAAACTAACGGGGTTCGAAAATAATCTGGGCGGACGGAAGGCGAGACAATGCCGGTTGAGAAGGACGGCGGCGACAATGTGTCAGAGCAGGACGGGAAGTCGTTTGTCTTTATTACGACTGGGGGAAGGTGTAGCAGGGTAACGCAGATAGAGCGGTAATGACACTCTCTGTGTAGCACTCCTACAGGAAGGTGTGTAGGCGGGGGGGCTCTCGCCAGCAACACGGTCTCCGTAGTTTAAAGGACGGGTTTCTACGCTATTAATCTTGACTCATCATCAGGCAAAGAGTGCAAAGAAAGGCAGAGATAAAGCTCAGAATGTTGTGCTGATGCTGGATATTTGCACGTGTGTCTGTGTGTGTGTGTGTGTGTGTGTGTGTGTGAAGGGAGGGAGCTAGGGGGAAATAGAACAAGTAAAAAACACAATTGTGGGTGGCAACGACGACACTTCTAGAGTTTTCTTGTCCTGCGCTGAATCATGTTTTTAATCTCCTTCGGCTCCAGTCGGCTCCAGTGTGTTTCTTCAGCAACAGCCGTGCAAGTTTCTGCTGCACTGCACCAAGAGTGTACACGGAAAGGCGGCACAGAAACTCAGAGGGCCTTGCTCTCTCATTCAGGCTATATACTCTAGACGTATTCCTCGGCTCAATATTCGTGTATGGAACTCCGTGGAGATTTGACATTGATGTGAGCGAGCTGCCGGGTGACGATGGATAATTTTGACCAGAAAAGGAAATGAGAAAGTGTGTGTTTGCGTGTGTGTGTGAGTGTGCGTGTGGTGGGGGGGGTAAAGGTTGGGTAAAAGCAGCCCAGCTAAGGTATGGAGCACTCTTCTCTTCTCTCCACTTACCTGACAGAGGACCGTCTACCCTGGACCTAAAACTGACCTGCTGCTGTCCACGTGACCCTGTATGGTGAAGCCCAGCATGGTGCTAGCTAGCATTGTGCTAGCTATTCTAAGCCTCTTCATAACAGGATTCATGTACTGTACTGTAGCAGTACCTGCAGCAGTTGTTCTCAGTTATTCAGCGTGAGAGGAGGCAGCACTTGGACATTTGGAAATTGACACTTTATTCATAGCATTTCTAATATTTCTATTATGTAATCATCTTGTATAAACCTACAGTACAGGAAGACATGTTGTGTTCAGTGTTTAACTATACCTAAGTAGCCTGTTGGAGGTTTATGGGCCCAGAGAATGCACAGTAAAGCAGGGATCCATTGTCTTGAGAGCTTTAACATGTCTTCCTGCATCACCGACCACATATAATATTCTCCCCACTCAGAGGGGAAGGAAGTGAAGATAAACACATGCCAAGAAAAGATGGATTGGAAGAGCAATGGGTGTTAAAATAAAGGAGTGTAGCATGGGCAGATCTATGACAACGATAGATGTGCGGTGTGTGCACGTGTGTGGGTGTGCGCGTGAGTGTGCGTGCACATGTGTGTGCAGGTGTGCGACAGCACACGGGTTTGCCCTGTGGGTGTGTGTGTGTGTGTGTGTGTGTGCTCTGCAGTGATGTTGGCATCTTCATTGGCACTGAAATGCTGAGTCATGCTGAGCTCCCTCCCATACCTCCATCTCTCCCTCCGTTCTGTAATTCTTCCGATAATTAACCTATCCATATTCATTAGTCCACATGCACGCGCACGGACACGCACACACACACACACACACACACGCACGCACACACAGCAAAGGAATTGGTCTGAACTGACATGTAAACAGTATTATTCCATCTGTCTACCATGTTGCCGTCGCGCACACAACACACACACACACGCACCAACCACACAAAGCCCTCCATAGTCAGACACACCCCTTCCGTGCACATTCACCCGAGACACGTGCACGTGCATGTGCATGCACATCGATAGTCGCACTTCTTGCATTCTCATCCAACCACACGCACGATGTAATCAGATTACTGTAATCTGATTAGACGTGCAAAAAGTATAAATGGAAAATGTGATTATAATATAATTACCTGAAAATTAACAAAGTTATGGGAAAATATAAATAAATAAATAAATAAATAAATAAATAAATAAATATACAGTATTTTTAACTAATAAAACGTAGTGGTCAATGGGAACAAAGAAATTCTAGAAATGGTTTATGTTTATAAGAAAGGAAATAAATTAGAAGAGAGCAAACAGATTAGTGAGCCTGCAAAAACATTTGGTAAAAAACAAAGTTAACTTTCAACAAAGAGGAAAAAACAATGGTAAGACACCGATGTGCTTGATATGTAGAGTGGAATCCTGTGTTGCTGTATTAAACTGCTGTATCAAAATGATATCAGCATTATTTAAGTATTATTGAAGTATCTTCTAAACATAATACTTTTTTTTATAATACATGTAGACTTAAGGACAAAAGTCTACTGTACATTGTGCATTGTGTTCTGGTTTAAAATCACCACCATCATTGTCATTTGGGCTTACTTTGTGGTAACATGGTTGATTGGCTTGCCTGCATGCATCTCAACTTGAAACACTCAAAACTATTAATATTGACGTTTTTAAAATCAGTATTTTGAACCTCTAATGGCTATTTATATTTAATTAAGCCGTTCGGCCAGACAAGAGGTACTTGTGACTATTCCACCTAAAGTAGTTTCAGTAGGTCAGAGTGCTCCCACGAGGTAGAATATCTGCCCGACACCAGCAGCACCAGCAAAAAAAGGTTCCTAATGGGTCAAAAATAAAAAATACAATGGGAGAATCCTGTTCTAGTCCTATACGGCTGGTCTCCTGCCAAACACGTTGTTACAATACCACTGCAAATTTGCATAACAATGGCAAAACAATCCCCTTCCTCTTTAATCTTGGATTCTGTGAAACCAGTTTCACAATATCTGCAGAATAAAAAAAATGAGATACAATATTTGTATACACTGCGGCCTTTCACATGTAAATTAAACTCCCGTCTCCCTAGCCGAAACAAATTACAGCCAAATGCTGGTGGCTGGTCATGAATGGGTGTCCTAATGTAGCTTGCATCTCTACAGTGCGCCCTGGAGCAGCTGGAACCGAGCGACTGAGAGGGGGGAGAATCTATGTGACAGTGCAAAGAGTGACGGTTTGTTTTTTCCATATTGAGCCCGCCATGCAGCCGCACCGTGACGAATGTGGTTTGGTCGCCCGAGCATCTGTCACCAAGGGACTCAATGAGGGGTAATTAGAGCTGTGTTGGATGATAAAGGAACTACTACAGGGCACCAGGGGCAACTGTGATTGGCTGCAAAAGGAACTATAGGGTCCCATACTATACTAGCCTTGAACATCTCATATTTCTGTCTTCCAGGAGGCAGCAGGAAAGGTGTGGGGGGGGGAGAGGTGTATGGAGCGTTTCATTTTGAGAGATGCTTTATGGTTCGTAACCCTGGCTTGCTTGCTTGAGTTTTACAGTAAATTAAGTTCTAAATACGGAGAGCCCATCTGTATGTTGATGGCCACTTTTCACAATTCCCTTGTTCTGAGCTGACAGCAGAAGTCGGAGGACCTTAGCAGTAGAAGACGAGTTTGGTAACCATCTGCGGTTGATGCAAGTTCAGGCATATAGAATATACTATAGATGCCTTTTTGAAGGCATGTACTGTTACAGTATGCTGCTGATGTTGTTTTGTTTTAGTTGAAAAGCACTTTGAGCTGCAACCTTTGAAAAGTGAAATAAAGTGTATTATTATTATTATTATTATTATTATTATTATTATTATTATATTTTGCAGCAGTGTCCTGGCAACTACAGTATAGCCTCCCAACATCATCTTAACGTCATAAATATTCTTTCAGTCAAGTTGCCCTCCTTTCAAGTCCTCTGGGTAGAAGATAATCAGTGAAGAATAGTTCAGTTGATGATGAAAGCGAGATCTGTGCTAGAAGATTATAACAATGAAACCACAGACTATTTTGAATGGGAAGGATCCAGACTGTGTATCAATGTGGCACAATGTAGCCCAACAGTTAAAAACTGTGCGACACATCGGTTCCAGGCTTTGTAATGGAACAACGTTTAAATGTGTCATCCTTGTCAATTAACATAAAATAAAACATATTTAAAGTATAAAAAGCTAAAACAACCCGCGACTTCAGTTAAATTGATAAACGTTGATGCTTGCTTGTTTGCTGCTGGTTTTCAAAACGTCATTGGAAAGAATACAGTATGAGCGCGTCCAATAATTATGTCCTGCTTCCGTAGGGGAGTCTTTCAAACTGAAAATTAAACTGGAAGGTTTGGTCTTTAATAACAAAGAAAAAAGTAGAATAGCCTCAAATAAGGAACATAATTCTTTCTCACTCATCCACACAAGAAAAAATAGAAGAAAAATAGGGCATTCATCAAATGTGCTGCACGCACAGGCATTCACAAGCATCATCCAGGGAAAGGCATCTCCATATTGTTCTGCCTTGGCTGATGGCCAAGATGGACATCTTCTGCCCATGTGGTACCTTCATGTAGCAATAAAATACATGTCCTGTACAGTTTCCATGATCTCATCGTTACCCTGGTTGTGTTCCTGCACTGAACATGGCTGAGGTGGGCAAGATCTGGCCCCGCTGCAATTAAGATTGTAAAGGTAACGGAGATAATATGGAGCTGGGTACAATAGCGCTGGCAGGCATGAAGAGCAAGGAGAGGGCCAGGAATTGAGGGGAAATCTTCAGGTGCAAGTCGTCTGGAACAAGTTTCCCAATAGCTTTATTGCACTTAGATCATCTCTCCTCCATTGGGATGCAGTAGATTTGAGATCATCCATCAGATATACATGTAGGTGCAATAAAGCCATTAGCAAACAGACGCCACTGATCAAAACAAACAAAAACAGGCACGGCACAATACGCAAACACAACACGGCCACGCCAAAGACACGACACGGGCACAGAGAAGGCGGCTAAGGCACTCACACACAAGACACGCAAGACACGCACAGAGGCATGTGCGCAACACGCACAGGTGTATTGCTGCACAACGCGCAAGCTAACGCCATGCGACGACACGGAGAGAGCATGCGGGCACCAATGTGCATCACCAAACACGCACAAAACAGAAAGTATTCTCACCGACGCCCCACCCCCCCCCCCCCCACACACACACACACACACACACACATACGCACACACTGACCGATTTTACCCTAAACACAAACACAGCAGTACAGATGGGAACACAAGCATATTTTCTGAGTCGGAAGAACCCACAGGAAAAATAGCTCTGCTGCTGAGTGTGTATAGTATCACTACTTAAACACTGTCACTGTTTGTCGTGAGCACCGTTATCTGTATTGGTATGTACTGTACGCAGATGCGATCTCACTGTTTATGGAATCTATGGCTACATCTATAATATATGGACACATCTTTTTTTACATCTATATTTTGCCCGTGGACTCTCACCATGTAATATGCTGCTTGAGAACATGGATCATAGACACTTATGTAGATATTCATATAAACACTCAAATTGTAGAAATATGTGAAACCAAATGAAAAACATAAAAATCAAAAAGAAACAAAAGAAAAGACAAATGCAAGTGAATAAAATACAAAGACAAGTACAAAGAATAAGCTCTGGCCTGTTTCCACAACACCTGACTGAGTCAGCTCACATCACAACAGCAACACTAGACCGCCAAAGAAACCAAGGCCATACCATAAGCAACACACAACCAAAACAAGAGTAGATAAAAACAACAACAATGACACAAACTTTGTGACAAATACAAGATGTTCATAGAAATAGAAAATGTATATATATATATATATATATATAAAGATATAAAAAGCCAGATATACATGTTGCGGATATTTACTTCATCATCAAAGTGCCATACTCCTTGGCCATCCGGCATCTCAGAGCTCACACTACTGTCCTGATCGATTAGCCAGCGATGCACAGCGTGAGCCTAAAAGGACATACGACATAAAGACAGAGCCCAGTTAATCGCAGCATTTAGAGACAGACAGGTGGGGGAGGACCAATGATGGAGCGAGGCGAGGAAGGACAAGGACAGACAAGACAGGAAGATACAAGATAATACAAAGAAAAACATGGTCAGGAACAATGGCGTGAGATGAAACAGATGGACGCCATTTTGGGACAGACACAGGAAGTAAAATAAGTCGGGGGAAGGGGGGGGGGTGTAAGGTGAGTATTATGCAGGTGACGTCAATACGATACATGGGGACATTATGGGGACAACATGTGGACATTATGGGGACATTATAAGGAAAACATGTTTGTATTGTGGTGATATTATGTGTACATTACGGGGATGTCATGTGGTTAGTTTGTTAATTATGGGGACATCAGGTCATTATGGGGACACCATGAGAACATTATGAAGACATAAGGGCATCTTGAGGTCATTAAGGGGTGGGTCATTGTGAGACAGTATAGGGTCACTATGAAGACATCGTAGGATATTAGGAGCATCGTGAGGTCAATACGGGGTCATTCTGAGACATTATAGGGTATGAAGACGTCGTAGGAGCATCCGCAAGACATTATGCGGACATTACCGGGTCGATGTGAGGATATTATGGGGACATTGTGAAGACATTATGGGGATATTGTGATACATTACCGGGTCATTGTGAGGACATTATGAGGACGATGTCATGTGAGACATTACCGGGTCATTGTGAGGACATTGTGGGGACATTGTGAAGACATTGTGGAGACAGCACATATACATTGGGTGGCACTTGACAAAGAGACATGGGAGAAGCTGGAGACTCTGTCTGGCATTGGACGGTGCAAGGGGCCCAGTCATGGATCAGCCTTCACAGTACTGAGTAGCTCACAGCAGTCTCCTGCTGCGTGCGAAGGCTGGTGTTGTTCCTGGCATACTTACCCAAGTTTCACATAGACACACGTGATAACATAGGTATCAGTCAAGTGGTCGGAATCCAGTAAAGTACTTGTTTACCACACAGACACACAGTATACAGATGCTGAGACACAGATAAACAATGAATAAAATCACTTTATCCATGTTAACAAAAGTCTGCGTCATAACACTCCACACAGACGTTGAATATATTACATGACATATCTAGAACAGGTTTAAATACACACCCATAATTCCATAGTAGACGGTAAGGCCGTGGCCACTGTGAGGCACTAACATTACATACTGAATGCGTGTTTTCCCTACGCTGCATACTGTAGCTTTATACGCAAACACAATGCAACATTCTACGTGAATACTATTTCTACAACAGACATACCCAACCCTCACATCGTCTTGGCAGGCAAAGGAACAATTACAGATCAAGCCTGTTCACGCTCACTCTGTTCAGATCAAACATCATCAGTACTTGCCCTGGTCTCTCTCTCTCTCTCTCTCACACAATCTGTTATTCTTGACTCTTGTTGTGTCAGTATCAAAAAGAACACACACACACGCACACACACACACACACACAGTTTCTTTGTGACACTCTCAAGCCCGTTCCTGCAATACCAGTCAAGCCCTGGACCAGGCTAAATCAAATAACCCAGGGAATAATTAGCCTGTCAAAACTACAGTGCTATACAGCACAGTTTAGCTATATCATTCTGCTTTGCTAGCTGATTTGTGTGTGTGTAAGATGCAACGAAGCGGGCCGTCATACCTTGCCTTGTCAGTCAGAAACACCCACTCGCCTTAACACATTTTTGCTATGCTTTGCGTATGTGTACCTAATGGCCAATGGCAACCTACATCTACCCATTCCCCCACCGAGGAGACACTTTGGCAGTCAAACTTAGCGCTGCTATCTCGAACATGCCAGTTTACTGTATTTTGGCGACACCTATACTACAAGGAGTAAGCATGGTAGTATCTATAGCAATAACCTCAAAACAGTTTTGTGGATGATGTCAACACCAGAGAGTGAGGAAATATGGAAAAGACAATAACACACTTAAGAGTACTATATATAAAAGGTTAGTACTCTCATGCTTGTGTAGACATGACTTAATTCCTTAAAGGTAAATTCAGCTATTGCAAGCTAAATGTAAGCTAATACACTTTTTGTCAAATTCAACAAATATCTCCTCACATTTCGTTTTTCGCTAGCTAAAAAATGATCCGATACTTATACACAGCCCTGGTTCCGTAAATAATAAACAAAGCCGCTTTGCTTAACAATGCATTTCTATTTCTGTTTCTATTTCTATCGAAGTTAGCAAGAATGACTAACCCTAACTTTAATTCCCACATAAACACCAGAATATACAGTAAAAATGTTTAGAACAGTTTGTTAGACACAGTGAATGGGAGCTGATTGATTGGTTGTACTGTAGGTACTAACAAATGTCAGTACTATCACAAAGAAAACCCAGATGATGACACATAAAAGCCCACGGCACGATGACAGCAGGAAACATAGACGATCCAAGCATCTGTTCTCCTTCTCTGCACTTAAAAATAGACCCAACAGGCAAAAGCAGGTGAGCGTACCCAAACAGAATTTCTTTAGTGTGACATTTAGCTTTTCTGTGTGTAACAGAGCCATTCATCTGTGTAACATTATTTTTCCACTTTAATTCTGTTATGTTAGGCTGTTATGGTTTTTCTTTTTTCTGTTGTAATATATCTGAGAATGGAATGTGATAATTGATAATTTAGTGTTTATTGTGTATTTGTGTTGATGTGAATGCATCCCTCTACTAGGTAATTGACCGTACAGGCAGCCTGTGGAGCCCGTGAACATTATATTTAAGTGTATTATTGCTGTATTATGTTCAGTATATTTTCTAAATAAATCCAAAAGCTAAAATAAATAATTTGTATTCAAGTCAAACGCATCCAGACAAGCACTCGGATCCAGTTGAAGTGAAATAGGAAAACTAACGCAAAAACAGAGAACAGGTCTGTGCGTAAAGTATTAAAACAATCATTTCTGACGATGAAAATCAATGTATAGAGTAAGAGTGAACATGTCAAAACCGTGTAAGCCATATTTGGAAACCAATTAAACGCATGCACAGCCTAGCAGATACAGTATATGCACACATTGTTTCTGTAATTCTATAGAAGCCGTGCATGTATGTGTACGTGTGTGTGTGTGTGTGTGTGTGTTAGCATGATTAGGTGACGCATATGCACTCTGAGGGTCGGTTACAGAGCGTATCGGCTTAAAGGAATAATTGGATTATGTAGCAGACCGCTGGTGATCACTAGGGGGCGGGGGAGGTGTGGGGGGGCACAGGGGTCCTCTGTGTGTGTGTGTGTGTGTATTGGGAGTGCTGCTGATAAGACTAACAGGCCATGCAGGCCTCTGGCAATCCCAGGGCCGTGATGAGAAAGTGTGGGAACAGTTAGGGTGCAGATTAGGGGGATCAAGAGATAAACACCCCTCAACAGTCCCTCAACAGCTACAGCACCTAGCAGCGTCCCTCAGCATCTGCGTCTGCAGCAGCCATGACAGCAATGTGACTCATAGTGCAAACCTGGGCTTTACACATCACTGCGTGTGTTTGCACGTGTGTGTGTGTGTGTGTGTGTGTATAGTACAATATGTTATAATAAACTGTAAACTAAAATATGGACATTCTGCAGCCAGTAGTACAGTATCAGGGAGGATATCATTTACCAGAGAGGTTCCAACGGACGGCACTTCTGGATTCGATTTTTGGAAGGAGGGAGGGGGAAAAGGAATTTTCACACTTTTTGCAAACGGTTTTGAGGTAAATTGACTTTGTTTCAGGTATACTGTGTAGGAGCACTACATACATCAGTCTCCACGGCAAAATGACATTAGTGACACATCCACTTAAGCGACAAAAGCATTCAATTTTTGCTCCACTGAAATGCATTACAATGCTCCACCTTTCTCTTATTATAAAATCTTAAGGTTGGTAGGACAGGTCCTTTAAAGGCCAGGCGCCATCTTAGCACACTAGAACACTTGTGGAACAGTCTAGCAAGCGTGCATTCAATGGCCCCTGGCCTTGTAGTTGCGCAAAGGATTGTGGGTGCTCTACAGTGATCCTTGAACAGTCTCTGATTGGAGGACACATCCTTGGTAGAATTCAGTCATTCTGTGGGATCAGAAACTGTAGCATTGCTGATGCTCGACAACACAAATAATAATAATATGGTGCAGGTACCCAACAACACACATAATAATAATATAGTGCAGGTACCCGACAACACAGGTAATATTATACGCATGTGCAGCATTAAAATATGTCCCTCTCATTGCTATCCGAACAATTTGGAGGCATGCAAAAGTATATCCTTTTAAGTGGAGGTTAAGACATTTTTCCCCAGATATATTCTGGAAATAAAATGCAAAAAAATATGTTAAAACTCTTTGCACAATGAGACCAGATCTCACACACCAGTGTGCAGTATTGTGATTCTTTCGTAATCCCCTCCGATTGTAATTACATCTGAGCGCCTTACTCAGAACAGGCTCATGTTACAGTATCATTAATTCATCCATCAAATCATCCCTCGGTTTACTTTATTTCAGTGGTGCATCAGATTCATCCACCACCCAGATCCAATACACATGTTCAGCATCCATAACAGCAGAGCAATCATCAGGTAATGAAGCACAAGTAGATCAAACGCTAGCTAACCGTTTGTAAAAAGCTGACGTATAGTATCTAAATGGACCCTTGCTGAATTATTCAGCTCTAGAGAAAAATACGGTTTATCATCCTGTGATTGACATGAAGGACATACTGTAAGTGGACACACCGGGCAGTAAAAAAGCTCTTCTAAGTAACCTGTAATGGACCCTTTAATAGATGCCTTTTTGGTTCATTAAGGTATCCGGACAGATTTGACTGAAACTGGTACTGTAGAAATAACTAATGTTACACATACTGCAGAGGTAGAATAAGAGGCTTATGCTGTAAAGTGAAAGGTATTTAGCCACACCCGTGCATTAAACAAACGGTCTGAAATGAACTCTGGGTAGGGTACGCTATTCTGTCCTATAGTGCACAGATGCATTACATCAAAACATATTGCATTTAAATGCATGTTGCTGAGCACCGAATGGATAGAGTGCATTAGCATTGTGGGTGCACTAGTCCACAGTTGCCCCTTCACGCCTACCGCCATTGACTAATGTTTCACTACACAGTAGCAGCCAACGGTAATGCCCTGGTTGGACTTCAGGATTATGGCACCTAGAGTATTCTATTTTCAAGAGATCGTTTTCATTACACATTAAAAAATAAAAACCGGAACAAATAAATAAATATACAAACAAAATAAAGAAGCAAAGAACCAGAGCCATGCTGGTTTGCTGGTACCCTGGCATCCCTTGCTGTTTGCTGGTGTCCTGGTATACCAGCTAGACCAGACTACCCCAGCACTAACCAGTATGAGCCAGCCTAGACCAGACTAGCCCAGCACTAACCAGTACCCAGTTTATGCTGGATTTTTTAGCAGGGAAGGCACAATTAGAGATAGAGAGATAGAGATAGCGATAGAAAGAGAGTTCTGCAGATCCCAGACTCATAAATAATGTATTGTGGGAAGCTTAGCTAGCCTAACTCGCCTAGCTAGCCTTAGCGCCGTACGCAGAGGAGAGACGGCTCGTTAGCCAGGTGTATCAAGTCAGGTGCCACGTGAGGGGGAGGGAGCTGCCACAGTTACCTCTACCCACAATCTCTCCCTCTAATTCTCCATCAGAGCTCCAAGACGGCTCCCTAAGCCCGCCCCGGGCTATATATTAGCACTAGCCCGTTCCATTAGCGCACAGCATGTGAAAAGCCACCTAAATCCTTCCCAAAACTTCCACAGCCAATGTCTTTTCAATGTCTCTCTCCTCCTCCCTCTGCGTATAGTGAGACCCACGGCACCAGCGCTCCGTCGAAATACAAACGCCCGTGAGGGCCGCCATTTACATTTACATTTACATTTACGGCATTTGGCAGACGCTTTTATCCAAAGCGACTTACATTTAGTACATTTGTC
>JAODLL010082458.1:0-39342 GCA_026546735.1 Forbesichthys agassizii | reverse complement strand
ATATATATATATAGAGAGAGAGAGAGAGAGAGCAAGGTGCGTACAGTCGATGGCTAGCAGAGCGGAAGGAAGCGGGAAGCGGTCTGAAATGGGAGATCATTGGGCTTTGGCAGCAGGCAGGAGGGATTCTCGCCATGTTGTCGTCACTGTTGCGGGGGAGGGGTTGAATGGTGAGGGAGGTGGGGGTGGGGGGTGGGGGGGTGAAGGTCAGCCATAGCTGCTGCCGATGACCCGGCTGTGAAGAAGCCGTGGTACCCCTGTGCCACATGTACAGCGGCCACAGAGGGCCATGCGCTGTAGCTTGTGAGAGACCAGCGACTTGTAATCTCAATAGCTTCCGCAACGCTCACCGCTGATTATTCTGGACGTTCTGTGGCTCTCTGCGTGTTGACCTAGATTACAAACACCCACAGATGGAGTCTAGTTTCAAACTGTTATACTATTAGTTATGTTTTAAGGGCGCACACCTCAGTTGTATTATATTAATATACAGAGCCTCACATTTGTGGTGTGTTGTATGGGGTGGGGTTGTGGGCGAGAAGAGAGGATTGCGAGGCAATCAGCACTCAGGTGTGGGAGGGGCATCCGCTGTCCTGGCCTGGCGAGGCCATCGTGATCTCGCCAGCTTCAGTTTGTCTTTGCTGCCAGAATGAGCCTGGAGAGCTTGGAAGTTGTTGCGTTTCAGGCTGGTAAACCTAGTGTGTGGCCAATCAGCATCTTATTTAGCAATGGCCGTGGTTTAGGCGTGACAAAGGCGACTTGAAAACAACTCGAAAATGACAATGACGGGTCCTACAGAGGTTAACAAAGGTGTTGCAATACACAGTAGCATCAGTTTTGTTATAATTTATTAAAAGAGCAAAGACTTTTCTCAATCTAAAATATGTTTTCACTGTTCTCCGGATATCAACAGGCTTTGCATTGTTCACAAGTACAAGTACGTTTTGAAAGTGTCTGCCCTTTTAAAACAGTTTCAATGGACCAGATATGTGTTTAACAGACACAAATTATATCCGGCAAGGCAGGTTACCACTGTCCGGTGTTTCACAGCAAACCATGCTGGTTTCTTCTACAGGGACAATTATGGACACATATCGAGGAGTTCCCCTTTAAATATTCACTTCTTCTCGTGTGAACAACCCTCGTAAAATACATTTAATATGCTTTGAATAGTCCAGCTCTTTTGCTGTGTATCACTGTCATAGCAGATAAACTTAAGCCTTATAATGTCTCTGGTCAGGTCAGCACAACTACCTGTGCGCCGGAAGAAACGACTGCATCATCGACAAGATCCGAAGGAAAAACTGCCCGGCCTGTCGGGTACGGAAGTGCCTCCAAGCTGGCATGAATCTGGGAGGTACAGACACCCTTTTACTCCACATTAGTCCTGTCATGTGCCTCAAATCTGACATTTGAGTCAGCTTGTGTGAGCATCTCTCCGCTAACAAGAAACGAAAGATATGAAGTAGGGCTTGTTAGAACCATGCGTACGCGCCTGTGAGCGCGCACAAAACAGTCAAACCATGTTTGTGTTGAATTAATATGCATGGTGTAATTCATAATTCATGCAGTAACCATTGTATTATTTAGCAAACATTGCATACACGTTGATGGATGTTACGTAAATGAGGGAACGTGTGAAAATGATAAAAAGCTACATTTCAGCCCCTTTAGCCACAATCTGCGGGGTCACAGTCAGGTTCCATTTATCTATGTGCTGGTAAGAAACATCTGTTTTGTGTAAATAACAGAAACATACAGAGGAAACAGTCGTCTCCTGTAAACAGTGATGGTAGTGTCAGTTTACTGTGGCTGTGGTTGTGGAAATATGGTCTTGATTTTGTTTGTTCTCAACAACATCATCAACAACATCATCATAGACTAAACTCATCTAGTATTATTTAATGAAGTTATGTTTGGTAAAAAATTATGTGCAAGTTGAGGGCCAGCAGCAGTCATGGGTGCACGGGTAGTTTAGATATATTATAAATAGGAAAACAAAATAAAAGCCAGCTGTTCACAGAAAATAAATATGTGTGAAATGCAATAATAGCCTAAAGCATAATCGTGTTGCTGCTGTCATTGAACTGGTACAGGATAAATTGTGTTTCTATTAGGAGCCATTTGTGTGTCTGCTTGGTCATAGGATTGTTTTTCAGCAATGACAAATGACGGCGTTACAGCTTCATATAAATGGCAGAATATCAGGCTGTCCTGAGTGTTTCTGGGAATCAGGAATTTGCTGTCTTGACACTGATAGTGTTACTCTGATGTAAAACTCTTGTCGAAGTTACATTTAGACACTTAGTTGTGGCCTAGTGGTCCTCGTATGTGTTTGTACATGAGATAGTTGTCTCTAATTCCTTGTCTTGGCAAGCTTTTCTTGCTTTGAAATACATGTGTTCACAAATATTCACTATAATTTATAACAAACAGAAACATTGTATCAATGTTGAACCACTTTTTAATGTGGTTTAAGATGGACAGTTTCCAAATCCTGCTTCACATCCTACTATTCATCCTGACATGCTTTTCCACTTTAACATTACAACTTCCTTTGCCAGAGAGAAAACAGATTTCCTTTAAAAAAAAAAGTGAGCACAGCATAATTTCTTATAATTAATCCTACTGGTGTGTTACTTAAAAAAAAGAGTTGGACAATGTCACGACCAGATGGATAGCAGAAACAGCAAGACAATTATTCACACAAAGAACATCATTAAGATTTAATAATTCCCATCAGGATAATTTGCAGTTAGGTCATAATATAAAAAATAATTTCTTGTTATAAACAGGTACTCAGCTCATCTCCATCTAAACAATAATTTTAATCATCAATACAAATAACAACAAACTCTTCTTCCCCACAGCGCGTAAGTCTAAGAAGCTAGGCAAGTTGAAGACTGTTAGCGAAGACCTACAAGGCCCAAAGGACGGTCAAACGCCCCCTGCTGGCGGAGGAGGGGCATACCTTTCATCGGAGAAGGAGCTGAACACCAGTGCGGCCAATGCACTGGTTCCCCATGCTCCTGGGGTGGTCACGCCATTCCTGCCGCCCTCCATATGCAGCGTGCTGGAGCTGATCGAGCCCGAGGAGGTCTTCTCGGGCTACGACAACACTCAGCCCGACACCACCAACCACCTGTTGTCCAGCCTCAACCGGCTTGCCGGAAAGCAGATGGTGCGCATGGTCAAGTGGGCCAAAGTACTTCCAGGTTAGTGGCCACAGCAGCTGTAAGCCCCGGGTTTAAACGCTGATTACCAGGGGATTTGGCACACATGGGCCGTTAAAAGTGAAGGGGGTCATGGAATTACCTGCAGATTAGTTGGCCAACCATAGCGCTTGACGACATCATGCACATTCACTGTGACACAAAACAAAACATAAATATCACATTATATGGCTCCTAAGTGCTTAACACCGAAACACACTCCCTCTAATATGTCAAATGATCACCCAGCCCCTGACACTTATTATATATATTTATATTTTACACATTTATTATTATTTATTTATATTTTATTTAACCAGGCAATTAAGGTAAGAACGTGTTCTTATTTGCAACCATGGCATGGATATTGAGGAGGTGTCATCTTTAGAGACTGGAGGACACAAGGGGAAAAAAAGTGGTACAACAATGAATAAGCGTGGACAAACAGCTGTGTTTCAGTTTGTTATAAGAGCAAATATAATCAAGATTAGGTCTACTATTGCAATGCAAATCAAATCTCTTACTGTACAGTGCATCTCTGATATCAGATGTGAATGTCTGTTTTAATTTCCCGCTGCGTATTACATGAGAGCGCTAAACAAGTTTCATAAAGTGTAGTGTGTCACATTTAGAATTTTGCCGTAAAGGTGGAACTTTGAGGGTGTTTAGTTTGCTGTATTGCAAATATTTGATACCTCAATGGTGTCTGCTTGCTGTATCCGGGTATAAATCGAAGGACAGGCAAACCGAAGGGTCAAAATCAGTGCTTTGGACTGTCAAAAAGCCTGCAATAGTCTCACATTTGGACATACTAACATAATGGTAATTCAATTATCTTAAATACAAGACGGACAGACTGATGTTTTAGCACTTTCTACACTGGAAGATGGGAACAGAATGTATGCTGTATACTGTAGTGTAAAATACATATTGGGAAATAAATCGGTATTCTTCTGTATCTTACATTCAATCAATGCTTTATACAGCAGTACAGTACATTTCCAAAATTATACACTACTCTCACATCTCAAGGCACTTATTGGGGCCTCAGAAGTTCATGTTTTAATAATCCATAAGATTTTGAACATACACACATTACTTCAATATTATGGCTGCAACATAATGGCTAGCAATGTTGCACAGACTTTATATACACAGTCTTCATACAATAACTTATCCCAAAAATATAAATTCATATGTGACACATGGTTTGGCAGATTGACATGCATGAGCTAAAATAGTGCCCAAGCCTTGAGAAGCCACTTGAGTGCCCTGGGTTGAGTCTGTATGCACGGGGAGAACTTTGTGCATTGGGAGGACTTTCTTGCCAGGTTTTGATTGAGAATTTGGCAGGTTTCCTATTGGACTCTATTTATGGAGCTCCATAGACAACAAGCCAATTATTGGAAGCCTTGGGGAATTTGCGTGAAACAGGAACACGTGAATTCTCCAGGGTTGTTATCATGTCCAAACAAATATTGGCACATCGTCATGTCATACATATACACAAGAGACACAATCTTGACTAGATTTACACACACTTAGGCAGCCACACATACTGTACAATGTGGCGTCAAGTGAAAAGCCCACAGGTTGATAAAGTTCAGCTGTAAACCAAACTCTAGACTGTTCTGTCCCACCACAGTACAACAGTGTTCTCATCTCCCATCCCTTGTGTGTGTGTGTGTGTGTGCTAGGTTTCAGGGGTCTGCCCATTGAGGACCAGATCACTCTGATCCAGTACTCCTGGATGTGTCTGTCATCCTTCAGCCTCAGTTGGCGCTCCTACAAACACACCAACGGACAGATGCTCTATTTCGCCCCTGACCTCATCTTTAACGAGTAAGTCTACACCGCCCTGCCTCATGCATGTGCATGTGCACGTGCATGAGCATGTGCATGAGCACGTGCACGGGCATGCTCATGCACGTGCATGTGCACGTGCATGAGCATGCCCTGCCATCTGGTGTCACTAGGGAGCAATGCATTGTTTCCTGACTCATTTAGCGTGCATACCAACGTATTAGAATTTGATTCTATTAATATGTAGTACGGAGAACTCACATGTCCTGGCTGCCAAGCCACTAACTAACTACAAACATGTATTTTCTGAGAAGAAAATAAAAAAATGTTTAATAATTTGTATGCATAATTGAGCAATTCTGTTTTATGAAGTTATCAATTGTCTGGTCAGTTAGACTGAACAATAAGGTCAGCAGGACCGTTCTTTTTTAATAACATTTTAATGCAATATCCTGAGAATATAAAAACATCCATTTGGTTAGCAGATATTAAGAAGTAGATTTTCCCAGTGTCCTTCACCTCCATGATAACAAGCAGTATTATGGTAATTATGTTTCTTTCAGGAAGCCGGAACGTTCTTAAAACTCAGTCTTTGTCTTGCAGCCTATTTTCCAGTAAGGAAATGCTTTTCCCCCTTGCTTTTATTAACCTCTGGATGGTTCCTTAATCGTGTTGTGCACAGCTGATCAAAGCCTAAAAACGGAAGTAAATGGGCCGCTTGATCCACTCTTAATATGTTTGAGCAGAAGAACAAGTGGAGGTGCGGGTGCATGTGTGCACGTGTGCAGGCATCAATGCTAGTTGAAACTGTGTTTTATGGCTGATAAAGAATAAAGCGGTATAGAGTTTAGCACGGGGGGAGCAGTATTGTTTTAGACAGCTGAGGGGATGGGCGTCAATTAATGTCTTATAGCCCTGCATCCCATGCCCGGGTTCCGGGGTTGGAGTCCGGTGCAGGACGGTGCTGTCCAAGCAGGACTGGTTACATAAAGGCTTGGTATTGTACTGTACGTCATCACGCGCTTTCTTCTCGAATCAGAAGAGCCAGCTGCTGTAAATGAATGTGCGCTTATCAATAGATTAGCACACGGCGGCGTTGCAGAGTGGAGATGAACTGATGCATGCAGCGACGACCGTTGCCGTGCAACGTGACAGCCACAGCCGGCCTGTCCTGGTGATAGATGGCTGTGCTATTCAGCTTGACAGTGCCTCTGCCTCGACGTAGCAGTGGCCTGGATGTCACTCACATGGCTCAGTGCTCTGTCAGGACTGGCTGCTTGTCACTGGCGACCCCTTCCACCCCCCCCCATTCCCCCAAGGGGCCCTTTTGGCCCAATAGCAAGTCAAGCGCAACCCCACCGCAAACCATACAGGTATGACTGTGATTATTTTAAACACGTGTCTATGCATTACACACGTCTCTTTCACTTTCAGTACTCAGAAAGGACTGAATATTCAGATAGTGAATCATTTACCAGGTCTAGTCTGCCACAGTCTTTTGGGGGTATGGCAGACGTCATTGTATAGTTGTTTCCATGGTAACATAGTGCTTATTGACTCAGGGCATTAAGGCATTCATTGAATAGAATCCACTCACTCAACGCGAAGAGCCCAAATTACTCACTGATAGAGTGAATGGTGAAAAGACAGATGTGCATTCTACGTCAAACACAGAATAAGCCTGCATAGTCTGTGTCATTTAGTATTTGAGTCTTTGATGTGTGCCTAATGGCAGCGATTATAAAAAACAAAACCTACAAAGGTCTTTTCCAGAAAGTTCTGGACCAAGAGTAGACAGTTGACTGTGATTTTACTTTGTCCAGAGCTTTCAAGATATAAAGTGTCGACAAACACACACACACACACACACACACACACACACACACACAATGTTGCTAATTGAACTGCCTCGGAAGGATGAGCCCAGTGGGAATTTGAATACACCAAAACATTCCACACAGGGTATACTTCTTTGAGAGAATATTGGTGGCTATTCCCAGCAGCCAAAAGGGAACTGCACTGTATCTCTTCTACCTTTGCTTTTAAGTCCCCCGCTCCATATTGCTTCCTGAATCTTTAACCATAGCAACAGCGCAGGAGAGAGCCAGAAAGACACAGGAAGAGGATGGGGGAGGGAGAGAGAGGTTTATTTCTCCTCCTAAACCAGCAGCTCATTTTGGGCAGTGATTCAGCAAAATTGATTTCAGGAAAAAGTTTAAAAAAAGAGAGAGAAAAAAAACGTGGAGTCTTAAAGCTCTAGCAAGTTGTACCAAATTATGTTATGCTGCGCTTTGCAAAACAGCTCACATACTGTACACGTCTCTTCTCAGTGGGAAACAGGGTTATTCATCTGTCTAAAGCAAATGATGCTGTCACTGTCAACCGTTACTTCGTCGAGCAGACAGTCAGACACGACTGTACACTATTTGCCTTTATTTTCTTCTTTGTTTTACTTCTTGCGTTGACGTTAAGATCTAATCTTCCATCAGATGCTGTCTACTTAATGTTTACACATTAAAGTCTTCATTAAAGTCTCCATGATTACAAATGTTACAAAGGCATTTTGTTGCATCGCGTGTTGAACTACTGTTTCTTTACTGTCAAGCCACACTGCTTGCATTTTATTATCACCCACCACACAGGACGGGGATATACAGCTCAGAGGTGGTATCTAAACCCAGTGATTCCTCTCGATCTGTGGCATCTGCAGAACACAGTTAAACGTGTCCGACTTGTGTCCCCCTCATGCTTTGGTTTCTACTCTTATGAAAAATGTGACTGTTTCAACTGATACAAAAATATTTGTGTGTGTGTATAACACATAGTGTACGGCCTATGCATGCATGCTTATGCATGACTCAAACAGTATTCTTTATGTAAAACATCGCATTTACTGTACATCCCAGTTCCTTGGCTGCGGAGGTCCTTTATATTCTCTCTCTTACTCTGCCACGGCCTCAGTGAAGCGGTGCATGTGTGTCGTGCTATAGTACGCAGTGCTCTGCAATCTGAGGGGAATTCTCATATTTTGCTCCAAGCCCACACTGGCCAAATCCGCTCGTACTGTATAGCGTGTGGAAACAGGGTTTCACCTGTCCCATCTACCGTGGTGTGAATGGAAGGAGTGAGTGGGTGAATGCATTCTTTTAATTGGTTCTGTCTAAATAAATACGTAATGTGAATGTGTCAACGTGACATTGGACACTGAAACTGAATTCAATGATTTAAAACATTATTGTTTATATAGTATCTAGATCATATTAATCTAGATACTGTACCACTAGAGATTTTAATGTTGCATAATAAATAAAGAATAGGCAGTTACCTAGTCGAGTCACCTGGCCATTATATTTAATAGTATTTAATTAACCGAATTAGCCATAGACTACTAAATGCTTATTTTATAGATTGTTTAAAACAATGCATTGTTACGATATAGAACTACATATTATGTCTTCAGCCATATCGGCCACCCGCACTAGACCAGAAAGGCAGCGATATTAACTGACGCGGTGAGCTTCACGGAACATCCTAACGCTTGTTTGTTTTGTCTCCAGGGAGCGTATGCAGCAGTCGGCCATGTACGACCTGTGTCTGGGTATGAGGCAAGTGAGCCAGGAGTTCGTACGGCTACAGCTCACATATGACGAGTTCCTCTCTATGAAGGTGCTGCTGCTTCTCAGCACAGGTACAGTACGCTGCCGGCTTCCTCTGTGTGTCCACAGATATTGGAAGGGAGAGTTGTAGCTACAGTACAGTAGTTGCTATTCTGAAGTAATGTTTTCTGGATTGCTTGCTTCCTGAGGCTTCTTTTTGTGGAGAGAAGATGCTAGATTGACGTGGTTAGAAGCCCTTGGAAAACCTGTCCGGCATTACTAGTTCTTCTGATTGAAATTCCATTCAATTGTAGATCATTTTTAGCATCCAGAGGAGCGTACAGTACAGTGAGCTCAAATAAGACTAAGATTAAATTCCTATCACGGATATTACAGCAAGCAAGGAATGGTACGGACTGCAGTGGCCTCAGCCAAGAGTCACAGCCACAGCACCTTGGCAGCAGATCACATATTTCTGTGTACTTAGAATAGACATGTATAATAGAGAGGTGCTTTACTCATTCATTGTGGGCTCCAAGACAGAAATATGTAGACCATCTGCAGTAGAAAACTGGACTACGAAGGTTTACATGTTAAAATACAATTTATGACCGGCATTCAGTTATTATTATTATAATTATTATCTTTTTGATTCACATGTGAACTTAACTTCCTACTTTGTATCCTATTTAAAACATATAATAAATACATTAATCATACAACATGGTTGGATGAATCATGCAAAATGATTTGCTAAAGTAACGTGGATTACTGTGTACTGTACGTACAGCACGTAGGTGTCTAAACACAATCGTGATATGAACTTTGGCCAGCAGGGAATGTCTGCTTCGGCACTAGCCTTGACGTCACTGGGGGCTCGTAGCTGACAGCGGGGGCTAACAGCGCTACCTGTGTAAGATATAGGTGCTAGAAGGCGATGTCTGTGAGAGAGAGAGAGAGAGAGAGAGAGAGAGAGAGAGAGAGAGAGAGAGAGAGAGAGGAACGAGAGAGGAGAGAGAAAATTAGAGCGAGAGGGAGATTTAGAGAGAGAGAGAGGGAGATTTAGAGAGAGAGAAGAGAGAGAGGGAGAGGAAGTCCTTCTGTTGCTACGGCCTCCGTCTCTCCTCCTGCCTGCTCCTCTGGAGCTTTTCCAGAGATCCCTGCTGTAGTTAATAAAGGCCAGTCGAGGAGCAGGCAGCGCTCCAAGACCTGCTATTTCTCTTCGCTTCCTTCAAACACAGGCTGGAATTTTAAAGGGAAGTGAGCGAGTGAAAAGAGGCAGGGATGTTGGGAGGGTGGGGGTGGAGGGAGGGGGGGGTTAGAGGAGGGGAGAGTAGGGGAGGGGGGCAATTTGAGAAAGGGAAGTCTAAGGTGCCTCGGTTGCAGCAACAGTCAAGCAATTGCTTTAATCTGCTCTGGTCACTGGATTTAGTCAAAATATATCAGCAGGGAAATGGGCAGGGGGGCGGGGGGGCGGGGGTGGGCGGACACCCAGAGCATCATTACTGAGATACAGGCCGAGCAAACTACTGTGTGCCATCAGTGGTTTTTAAAAGTGAAAGACGGAGCACATGTTTTTAAAAAATAATCCATATGCTGTATAATATATTTTTCCAAGGATATTTATATTTGTTTACAAACTGTATTTATATTTCTTGTTATTCTTTGCTATTATGTTATGCTATTCCTAAAAAATAATTTCAATAGCTACTTTTTAGGGGGGCAGGGCTCAAAAATCCAGTGACATACAGTAGTAGCTAGATGTTCCACAATGTCATTTCAGCAGAGCACATCCTTATTATTTCAAACCGACAACCCTGTTTATGCTGGGTTAGGGTTCTAAGTTAGTTACAGTCTACAGTATGAGCGCTAATGTTAGGGCCTTGTGTGAGGAGCACAAGCAGTAATGTTGTCAGAACGTGTCAGCTGAGAAAGAACTGTGGAGTCACTTTGTGTGTGTGCGTGCGTGTGTGTGTGTGTGTGCGTTCAAGGGTGTGCGAGGGTGTCTCTGGGGTGATTTGCACAATGTGCATGTGAAAGAAAAAGAACGAGAGAGTGAGAGTGTAAAAGAAATAGAGGAGAAGCGAGAGAGAGCAACAGAGAGAGAGAGAGAGAGAAAAGTGTGAAAAAGAGAGAGAGGGCTGCTATTCCTCTCTGACCCTGGCTAAGGTTTCACTCAGCTAGCTGTCTCATGTGACCCTGTTTGAAGCGCTATGCGAGCAGCCTGCTCCAACTAGTCACAGACCTTTACCTCCGTAAGTGCTGTAAAAATGAACCTCTTGTAAACACCCCTGTATTGTATCTATTACCCTCTCTGTCTTTGAAATGGTCACCGTGGTTCATCCAGTTAGCCCAGGCCTGGGCAAAGTCAGGCCCGGGGGCCGGATGCGAACCTTTGAGACGTTCTGCCTGTTACATCAAGCATAAAAATAATAATAATACAACATAAAATTACTTGACAAGCTCTGCGGAATGTTACTTGATTTACTGCTGCATAAAAGAAAGCATAAAAGCATTAAAGTGAACTGTTACGTTTGATTATGAAAATGGTGTTGCATAAGAATTGCCTACATTCATATGCAAGTTAACAAAGTCAGCTGTTTTGTGTTTTATATTAAAGTGTGTTGACAAAGTAACATGGCCCGCAAATTTCTCTGACGTTTTCCATGTGGCCCATAAGTGAAAATAATTGCCCACCCCTGAGTTAGCCTGTCAGTAGATGCAGGTACAGTATTGCAGATAAAGCTATGTTGCTGCAGGGCAGCATGTGTCCTGTCCATGTAACAATCTCGCCCTACATATTTGATATAGCATGTAAACACTACAAACATGGATCATATTCAAGCCCATTCATGAATATTTAATTTAATACAAGGTGTAATTATAATTTATGGTTTGCATTATTTAATTTAGACCCAGTCAAAGCAAATGTAATGGGTTTTCTGTGTTGTTTGTTAATGGCGACATGCTGCAGACCAGTTTCAGAATTGCTTGCACGGTGTCGGGTTTTAAAAGGGGAATTGCTAAAGTTTTTGTTAATATGAAAATATAACTTATAACCAGAATGATGTACCTATAGTTTAAGTCTTTTACACAAATGAATGACTTGCCAGACTGCTTTCTAATCAGAGAATATGTTGGTCAGTGAGGACCAAACAAAGCCTCCAAAAGTAGCCCTGGTTTTAGCACATTCTAGTCATGGCGGCCGTGGAATTAGCACACAGGTCACACTACCTCCTACATACACTCTGGTTCGATCCAGAACTCGCTACCATCTACGGCCTAGTAATACCATGTGGATCAGAGAGAATTATATAGGAGTACTAAAGAGAACTTACATTAAAATAAATAATAATAAATAATTCAATGACATGTAGGATTAGAAACAGTATTTGCATCACTTCTAACGTGTGGTCGAGGTCTAGCAAGGATATTTGTAGGCGTTCCCTGAGGCCAATTGAAGGGACAACTTGAGAGCCGAGGTGTTTCTTAATCAGTTAGCCACTAGCTGAATGTCATTTAAGAGCTTTGGCACCCTTCCACATGTTTGACTTTGTCTAGCTGCTGAGAGAGAGAGAGAGGGAGAGAGAGAGAGAGAGAGGGAGAGAGAAAGAGAAAAAAATCCATCCTTTCAAACTGCATGTCTGTCCGCTGTGTTCAGCCTTTCAATTAAGGCTATAATCCAAATGATTACAATACCTAATCAAGTTATTCTGGCTAACAAAGAAGGGGAAGGACGCTCATTTAATACCTCCAGACATTAGACTGAGTGGATGCTTTAAAAGGTTCAGTTAACAGTACGTCACCCTGCAAATATTTTACCTCCCTTTGCATCACAGGTGCTAGAACAAGTGTTTATTATTGCAGTAAGTCAGTCTCTTTTATAAGCCAGTAGAAGCTCAAAACAACAACAACATAAACAACAGTTTGGAATTAGGTGAAACATATCAAACATCTTACAAATGTGCGCACGCTTATGAGTGATGAGGTGATAAAACATGGTGCGTGTAATAACCCTTATACAATACACACACGTGTACACGCATGTATATCTTCATTATTGTCTAGTTCATAACTGGTGCCCCTCATCCCCAGTTCCCAAAGAGGGTCTGAAAAACCACGCAGCGTTCGAGGAGATGAGGGTCAACTACATCAAGGAGCTGCGGCGCTCTGTGGGCAAGGCCACCAACAACTCTGGCCAAACCTGGCAGCGCTTTTTCCAGCTCACCAAGTTGCTGGATGCCATGCATGACGTAAGTAGCAACGGTCTTCCCTCTCTGTCCATGCCAAGTGGTCATGGTATTGGACTCTTCTCTTGGCAGAGTCTCTAGAACTGTGCACGCACACACACACACACACACACACACACACACACACACACACACACACACAGTGTGCCTCTCATATCACTACAAATGATTTGGACAATGCAGATATAAAAGCAGATTTGGCTAATCCGTGTAGTTAACGGGTCAACGGTACTGTAGGATTACTGCAGTCCAGTCGGTCCCTGAGGGGCGAGGCTATTTCGGAGTAGGCAACTATTGGTGTATGGAACAGAAGGGAATCTGTGCCTGCTCACAGTCTATTGGATGCTGTACACAGGGGCCATGCTAACAAATGGGCTAAACTCACTATTCTTTTATGTACGGGTCAACCGACAGCATGCGATTATAACAAGCGCGGACAAGGTCCAACTGACTTAATAGTCTGTGGAAATCAGACAAGTAACCCAGTTGTAATGACTAATGCGTGTAAAATGCAGTTTAGAGAAGTCTACAGAGTACCAGCTGTGCCCCCTAGTGGCCGACCAACAGGAATTACAATAGGGCCTGATTCTTGCTAGAAACGCCAAGTAATTGTGTGTCAGTGACACTCACTGGCCTTCATGTACTGCAGATTAGCACCAACAAGATAAACTCCTGTAAAACACCAAAGGTTAACAGTGAGCCAGAGCAATGTTTATATTGTGACTTGAGAGTGTAACGTCCTGTGTGTGTGCGTGTGCGTGTGTGCGCGTGTGTGCGTGCGTGCGTGTGCACTTGTGTGTTGTCCAGCTGGTAGGAAACCTGCTGGACTTCTGCTTCTACACCTTCCGGGAGTCCCAGGCCCTGAAGGTGGAGTTCCCTGACATGCTGGTGGAGATCATTAATGACCAGATACCAAAGGTGGAGTCGGGCCTCACACACACCCTCTTCTTCCACAAGAAGTGACTGTACAGGGCGGCAGCAGCATTATCCTCAGCGGCGTGAGGCCACAGTAACAGCCGGTTAAGGAGGTATGAAGGGTCCTGATGAAGGATCTCTGTGCGCGGCCCTAGTGGTCGCCAGCCTGTGTCCCCAAAGGGAGGGAGAGAGAGATGGGGGGGGGGTGGGGGGGGAGAGGGAGAGAGAGGTGGGGGGGCAGGGAGCCGACAGGATGCAAAAGACACATGCCGGATTTGACTTTCGTCTTCGCTCACCGCGGGCTGGTGGAAGTCCAGGGGCAAACAACAACAGCAACAAAGATGTTAAAACGAGGGAGGAGATCTCGGAGCCGAGTTAACTTAACACACTGGGAGGGACTGAGAAGGACAAAGAAATGTGACAAGTCATCGCTAAGCCAATCCCCGCCCCCCACCCCCAAAGTATTTTCTATGGAGTCAAAGCCATACATTTCTTAGGATCCAGTGTACACTATTCACTAAGCACGCACACGCAAATTCTCACTGACACATGCGCAAGCTAGTAGACGCTCCGCGCTTGCACATGAACAACACAAAATAAACAAACAAACGACAACAAAAAAAATAACACGCAACTTAACTTAGTTAGAAAGACATAGCTTGGACGTACGTATTCAGTGTGTTACAAATAACAGCACTACTATAGGTAAAAACAAATCTAATGCTTAGATTTAGCTTTGCAGTCTGCAGACTTACTTCTAAAACCACAAGCCAATAACTAGGTGGCATACAGCACTATTGTCTAGGCTATCTGTAAGATGACACGTCTTTTTGAGTATATTCCAAGGGCTATGTTAGTTTTGACATCAAATCAAGAAGACCCAACATTAACTCTTAAGTGTTGAAGCCACAACACTTAATTGTAATTAAGAAAGAAAGAAAAAAAAGGCTGAAAAACAATCCAATGTAATATGCAAACTTTAGAGCTGATTTAAATCTGTTGTAATCGTGTCCAAAACAAGCTCAACCACACTGCACTCATGTCATAAACGAGTCACTATTTTGGGCGTTGTGAGGTAGATTCATGCAATTCATTGGTGAATGATTATCTTAGTCCAAATGTTCAAGCGTAGCAGAGTGGAAAACACCAGGCACTCACAGCAAGTATTTCAGTAAATTCAACTGGTAATGCATTTGACTGAGGTGCATCCATGGTAATTGCTGTTATTTGTGTAATCTCCCGAGTCCAATTGTCCATTTTTACTCACAACAAAGAAAAAACAGCCCTTTGTGCATCAACACTTACATACTCTTCCCAGGAATAATAAAAGTGTTTTTTACAAGTTTGTTGTAAAGGTTTTATTTTTTTTTTTGGACAAGCCAGACATTTTACATTAAGGTGCTTCTTTTCTACAAAACCAGGCAAAGCATAGCATAAGATATACAATAAGCCGCAAACAGTCCGTATGGACAGTTTAAACACACATACTCTATAATAATGTAATTAGGTGGAAAAAAGCATTACAGTGCTTACAGTAAACGACTAATGTTTCAAAACCAGACAAATGTGTACATATATTAATGAACTGCTTAATTCTCTTCAGCTGTTGTACAGATCAACATTTTTTAGGTACATGATGGTGATTGCTTGATGAAGACCTTAGTTGCATTGGTACGGTCACCTTCCTTGCGTTTGGTGTCTCTAATTTCTCTTATCTTTAGGCCAAATGCAATGATATGTATAGCAGGCCTAGTCATCTGGACCCATTAGGTTGTCTGACTGACCCACTGGCTGCTGGGTAGTGAAACACTACTGCGATGCTACTGAAAAAGACAAGAGCCACTGGGGAAGAAAAAAAGCGGGGGTGTGTGATTACTTGTTATTTGTGTGCCCTGTGAATGTTTATTTACGTGTGTGTCTGTATGTGTGTATGTATGTGTGCGTTTTCCCTTGCAAGCACGTGCATAATTGATCCGCACCTTCAGTGTGGGTATTGTGCATTTATGTTATAGGATAAGTCATATCCTATTTCCACACTTAGATTTGCACAGATGAGATACAATGTGAAATGAGGCATGAATGCAGCAACCAAGAATTGTCTGTTTTGATAGCCAACTGTTTTTCTCTGGGAGGTCTTCTGCAAGAATACCCAGCCTAAAGTCAGACAAGTCAAAAATGACTATTAATAACACTGGGGTGGGATACTGTACTTGTGTTTGTGGCCTCGATACTTGTGGTTAAGGTTGTGTGCTACACTTTGAGGTATTGTGTGTGTTGGTATTTGTATAAAGGTTAATGCACAGAGAGAAGAAAATGTAGGATAACAGCAATTGTATCAATGATGGAAAGGCCTACTATTCAGTCTCAGTGTTTGTACAACCGCTGACTTTATGGTGCATCATTGTTTAAGTTGTGAAGGACCCTGCAATTAAGCTATCAATTTGTTTCATTATTTTGCCCCGCTTTCCTCCACCATCCTCCTTTTTAGGAAGAAAAAAAGATATATGTTTTAAGGTTTAGGTTGAATGGGAACGTATTTTTGAGAGATTTATATTTTGCTGGAAAACAATATTTAAGTACTTTGTCTAAAAACAATATCCTTTTTGTAAAATGAAATGTTAATGCATGCTTTTGATGAGATGTTTACATTGTATTTAAAGAAGGGAAACTTGTGCCTTTTTTATCTCACATGATTTACAATTTTACAGTATATATTGTAAATAATACAGCAAGTCCATATGTTGAGTATAATATAAAACAAATCTTTAACAATCTTCTTGGATTATTACAAGTATATGTATATATCCCACTTGCCATGTTTTATGTTCAATCATAGACACAAAGGTTTTAATGCAACACAAAGGGCCAGGTAGAATAATGAATGTACCACACATGGTCAAGACTTATGGAACTTACTACCTGAATGTTTGAGAGACAGAGTACATTTATCATTGCTTTTTAAGTCACTTTTTTAATTTGATTTGACATGTCATGCATTTTTTCCACAAAACATAGTAGGCAAAACATATTTTGTATCAAATGTGATAACTGACCAGTCCAGCATTTTTTTTAATTATATTTGACAATTTTTCAACACATAAGGGTGTGCTGTTTGATGAGTATGACGTTAACATCCAGAAATCACAAACAATTAAAAGCTGAAATATCTAAAACCTTCTTTGTGCCTCTTCAGTTTTAAATACCATCCATTCTCTACACAAAGTGATATATATATATATATATATATATATATATATAAAGCAGTAGGGGTTAGGTCACTTGTCAATGGACCGTAAAATTGTTTAATTTAATTTAAATAATTTAATTCTTACATTTACTCTATTTTTATTGTTTTTAAATAAAATGTGCATACATTTTTCAGTGGTGCTCATGGTTATTTTTACATTGCTTTTATGGAAGGGTTCACAAGCTATGAACCCATTTGGGTTTTCCCTGGTTGCAGCATAAACCATTTGAAAAATATTGACGTAGACAAAGCAGTTATGGATATTATGTGTAATTGAAAAGGTCAATTTCATCCATCCACACAGCAGGGTAACTATTGTAAACGGTTTAGATAATTGACGAGTTGAAGTATTTATAGACTTTTACCTTCCAAAATTATCCAGGGTTTTTATGTTTGCTTATTTTAAACTACAACAGTTAATATCACCCATTACCAATAAAATAAAAATACTAGGACTTTTCAATATCAGTAGCCATTTAAACGTAACTGCAATTTGATACCAATACCATGGTTCAGGTTATCATGGTCTTATACATCTGTTCTGCTATAGCTGTAATTCCACAGTACACTAGGCTACTAGCCATGTTATTGCCATTGTTACTCAAGATGAAGGGGTAAAGTAGAACGAGCCATAACCTCATAGCCATGTCAACACTTTTTATTAAATGTGTTTTTAATCCCCAAAATAAATGTGTACTTAAATTCTTTGTATATTTCTTAGAGTGCATATCTCTAAACATAAATTATTAAAATAATGTTGAATCCAGTTTCTCCTGTATACCATGATGCAAATATTGCCATACATGTGTTTGCAAAAACAAGATTCAAATAAAATGGTTAAATTAATGGCGTGTAGCTGATTTTAGTACCCATCTGAGTTCATGCGATATGGTGATCCAAAACAGTGGAAGTAAGATACCCAACTTACTAACTTAAAATACCCATCATATTTGGAAGGTAAAACCAGTGGTAATGAAGTGTTGAAACCCCCCACCGCGATTGTAGAGAAAACTCACTATTAACCTCGTTAAAGGCTGATCTGAAAGTGCGTCTGCTTTTGCCAGACTGCCGAGCAGACAGTATTACTTTTTGCTCATTTTTTCGCTCCCTCTGAAAATCCACAGCCCTCTCCAAATCTCCCCCAGATTTCCAATAGCTTTCACTGTGTAGTCATGCCAGATAAACAGAATCTATTGGATCAGGCTGATTTCACGCCTGCGCCCGCGCACATGTTGTCTTCTGTGGCCCACTTTCTGAGCTCAGTTCTCTCCGTCTCTCCATCTCTCTTACTCTGTCTGTAGCCTCTGTGTTGTTTTTTTTTTTACTTTGCTGTTTCTTTGCTTTCACTTTTCATCCACAGCAATGCTCTGGTCTTTGTGGATGCCCAGACATTTTGGGAAGCCTTTGTGTAATTATGTAATTGTCTGAACGCTGCGGGGTAGAGATCTAAGCTGAGTCACAGTCTGGAACTATTTTCTGGGGCTGAAGGACACTGCACCATGGGAGGCAAAGGGCGGCTGGCACATAGCCAAAGGCCCAAGGATACATTTAGCTGGATTTAACTGACACACAATGCTAGTGCATGTCTACGGCGACGTGGGCTATGGTTAAACTGGGTTTAATATAGTATTACTTATTTTCATAATTATGTAAGTTACACAACGCTATAGTGATGTCACAATGATTCACTAAGTGATTAATACATTTTATTGTGACAACACACAGGTAGAAACAGTTTGGAAAAAGTAAATCCAGTTGGAAGTAGACATGCAGAGAACATGTCTGTGATTCAGCAGTATTCTGGCACAGAGAGGATGATGAAGGGCCCTTGCTCTGGGTGGGCGTGGGGTATGGGGGGTGGGTGATTTGCGTGGCCCGTAGCAGGGTACAATTTGCCCATCTCATTAGCTTTGCCTCATTTCATTATGTAACCATCACTGCTGCTGTCACTCTAGAGAGTAGGAGACTCATTTGTGGCTGAACTGCCGTTCCTGACAAGCTGCCAGTTTTTTTTATTTTATATAAATGGACAATGTAAGTGTGTAACACTACAGAATAGTGCATCTGCACACTTATTAATTACTGCATGTCTGGTTGTGGTGGGCCCGTGGTAATTATGTATGTGAGGTTAAACTACTGGGCTGAAGGCCATTAGTACATCAGTTATCCAGATATAGTCCATGTCCGAACACATCAAGCTGACATCTTAATAGATAAAGGAGTCAAATGAAAGTACAGGAAAAACATATTGTGTTGGGCAGTACAACCTAGTGGTCTGGGCATTTGATTCTCATCTAAAAGGCACCAAGTTGGATCCACAGCATGGGCCAACCTGTAAGAATTCATCCATACTTTATCCTTGATTTGGGTAAACGTGTCTGCTATATGAACAGATTATGTGGATAAGTCCAATCTTCAGGTTTGTTTGATAAATGGAACTACTAAAAGAAAAAAAAAAAAAACAGTCTGCAGTGCTTTACATAATTGTCTAGCCCAAAAACAAACATAATCACCTTATATTTAGAAACAAAACAATCTGCTCACTACCCGATAGCTCGCCACAAAATATACAACATCAATGAATAGGCTTGTTTTTTTGTTTAAATTGAATATTTTGTTTACTTTCTAACTTTCTAACTTTGTTATTCAATTATTCGTTTTACTGGAAGAATACATACAGTAATTCAGTAAAGAACATTTATTTATTTATTTAACATTGAACAAGACAATATCCAATGACATACAAATGAAGCTGATGCCAAGGCCCTTTACAAATATCATAGATCAATGTCTTACTGTAAATTATTGCGATTCCTATTCAAAAGCCAAAACAATCCACTAAACAAAAGCTCTCAGAAAAATTAAAGTGTCCACTGTTGAACGGTACTAATGAACCTATATGATGTGTGTACACATATACTGTATATAGTGCACATTGAAGAAATGCTCTGTTGACCACAAAAGAGAACATAATGTCCTTGGTACTGTAGCTGTTTGAAAACAAGAAATATACTGTATTGAGAGAGAGAGAATAAACTGAAATACTGTATTTTGTGGTCTTACAGATATAAACACTTCATGTATTGTTGAATGACTTCGTTTACTGGGTATAATGATTGAAAAACAAACATGGTGAACTTTTAAAGTGAATAACTTATCTGTTCAGAGAACACTGAACAACGTCTAACGTGGGTCTATAAAACCTAGATTAATCTAGAGAGAGAAAACATCTAATACAGAATTTAGCAATTTGTATAAAATGTGTTTAAAATAAGTTTGACTCTCCAAGGCAACTGTAGCCTTGCACTAGGCTTTAGGCCATACATTATACTGTAAACTGGACAAAACATGTCAAAATCCCATTGAAATGAACAGTACTGTTGAAATCACTGTTGAAATGTATTTAAAACTAAATGAAATACAGGATGGTATGTTTAAGATGGTAAAAGGCATGCAGCCAACAAGACATTAAATAATTAAAAATCAAAAACAATTGTCTTACGAGATCAAACACCCAACAACTTTAAAATAACAACATGCATATTTGAATTAAGAGTAGACAATCCTAGTAATGTTCAAATCTACCTGCTCTTACGTTGGTTAAGGCACATACATATTGTTCATATTAACACATTCAAACCAATCTAGTGGCTATCACTGCGAGGTGTGTTCAACAGTTCATTAGAGTGCAAACCCCAGGAAATGTTGTTGGTGGCAACTTGGGCAGTTGAGTCATTGAGAAATTATATCAGACTGTTTAAAGAGATTATCCTTGTGAGAACGGGAGTGCTTTGAATGGGTGCTCATGGATACCATGTGTAAGCGCTGATTCCACAGCTCCACCAACATCAGCGTGGTTCTACTATGGTGTTCAGAGTTGAGGAGACAGCTTCATCACACGAAGCGAGAACACAGTACAACCTCCCCACAAAAAGTTTCCTTCTGGGGCTACAGCAGCTCCATAACAAGTAGTTTATAGAGTTACAGTCTCTTCACATAGTTCTCAGGGATGAGACCTCTCTTTCCTTCTAGTTCCCCCTCCAGCCAACCAGGCTCCCTGGATGGGGTTACTGCAAGGCAGAACACAACGTCAGCAATGATCAGAGGACCCAGAGCTCTCTATAACCTAGAGTACTGACGCAGGCTACTGTACATTAGCACCTTCAAGGACCTTGAATCTCCAGTTAGGAGAGTGTTTGTATTGAAGAGAACAGACACATGAAACTAGTGATGCACCAATCTATTTATTTTTATAGTTTTTTGCAGATACCAATTGCCGATGTTCAGTCTGCAAAATTGACCGATTACCGATTTTATACATTTTATGAACATTATTCATGTTTTAAGATACATTTGTAATCCAGGTAAATGCATCAACAAAAATGCAGAATTAATGGTGAATTGATAGCCATTTCATTGACAACAATTGGCAACCAGACCTACCACCTATCTTGTATTGTGAATGGAAATCGGCCAACTCTGATTTCCAGCCGATTGGTGCATCCCTACCTGAAACATCAGCTGTTTTATAGATATATTTTATGTTGATGAAGAAACCTAATTGTAACTGATGTCAAATATTTTTTAGTCAGATTTAGTAGAGAATCTGACACTGTGGAGTGTAGTAATTGGAATCAATATAAAAAATAATTATCGGAATAATTAGACTGACCATAATTTACTATTTAAAAGCAAGATCATTCTTAAGAACGCTTACTAACTTTGAGCTCAAATCAAAACAAATTGTTGTGAGTGGTGTTTGCCACTTTATGTTCATATTTACGAAGCCAGGACTGCAGAAGTACCAGATTATGTTTTTCAGCACACACAGAACTGTAAAATGGCAAATTACAAGATATTTCATGAATTTGACATTTTGACAAAAAGTGTATTAGTTTAGTTAGTAATAGATTACTTTAAACGTTGAATTCATACAATGTTTGACATTCGGTTTGCCTGGATACATTGTTATACATATTGCTCATTATGTCTTGCCAATGCCGCCCACTTTCAGGTTAGTAACCTAAAAGAGTTTGATTGCTCTTTCAGTAGTTCCTTACCAAGTGATTGTGGAAGGCTTTGGTTGCCCGATAAGAGGAAAAGGTAAAGGGGTTGTTGTTTGTTTCAATGTGAAATGTGGGGCTACAGTATGCATTCTATGTAAATTAATGGATACATACTGTAGATAAGCTTGACTTGACTTATTAAAAGTTAACTTTAATGGGTCGTCTTTTTCTCTCGTCAGATATAGATGCGTCACAAAATGAATCTTTGCCATTTTGTAGTCAGTTTGCAGTCACCACTGGAGAACAAGGAAGAAATGTAAGCTAAAAAGTCAAGGAGTGCAGCTTTATATAGATACAGTAATCTTCTCGAGGTTCAATATTTTTATATTTATATACTTCTTACCAAGCATTGAAAATCAGCAGCCTTGAGCAAAATCTGGGACTTAAAAAAATAAATATAGTGTGACGATATGTGGTGGCACACCACTCGAAAATCTCCCCCAGACTGATTACTGACAGGCTACGAAGAGAGCCAATTTAAGATTAGGAGCGCCTTTCTGAGACAACTGAGTCATCCATCCAGTTGTCAGCTGCTTGCCGGGCCATAGTCAAGATAGAAACTAATTGGCCATCCCTAATAGGTTAAGAGTTATTTTTTTCTGTTTAATGTCTTTACCAGGCTAAGGAAACATCAAAGACTTCCACAGGCTTTACTACACTTCCAGTTTTAGTAGGAGCGGAACAATTTGATGATGTTACCTCACCATCATGTTATCATACCTATATGTACAATGGCATTCGAGTGCTCCTGACCTAGTTTTGGACATGGATGAGGTAAGCAAGGTTTACAAAGCTGCGCAAGTGGAAGGCTTCTGGAAGAATAATTCATTCTCCAGACTGTACATACAACATTGAAATACAAATGCAAAACAACACACTATTCAGTCATTTAACAATGATTTAAACATAAAAGTCAGCTATTGCTAACTGAATGTAAGTTAATGCACTTCGTCAAATTCACAAAATATCTCCTTGCATTTTGCTAGTTTACCGTTCTCTGTGCATGTTGTGCAAATAATCTGATACTAAACACAAAGCGGCAACACCGCTCGTATCAACAAAGCCATAGCACTGCACTTTGCTTCACAATGCATTTCCACGTGTGAGATGTTTTGATTTTAGCTTGAAGTTAGCAAGAATGACTGACAATACCTTCAACTAAAGAAAATGCTCTGGACATTTAAAATAAAATAGCAGAAAAAAACAGTTCAGAGCTATAGATTATTCAAAATTTTTGTTTGAGTTATTGAAAATAGCTAAAGATTGTCCCCAAATTCATTAATGAATGGGTTTCTAGATATTTTCATTTACATTATTTGGCTGTGTATTCATATTTGACTCTTTATGAAAAGCTGTAACTCCATCTTGTATTCTGCATTATTAATAGCTGCAGAGATGTGAGAATCTGAACAAAATCCTCAAAGAACAATCCTTGGTCAGGAATGCTGAACAGGCCTCGAGACAGGAAACGGCTATATTAAAATTTGGATGAGGCAAAGTTTAAGATCTCATTATCTAATGCCAGCTGTCAGCCTGTAATTTTGAAATCATTATTAATAATCTGATAGGACACACTGAACCTAAAATAACTAGCAGTGTCCTGTGATGCAATCACAGTTACTGACCGGTAAACTATAATGTATTAAACACTTTAATGGAGTGTGTGTGTGCAATCTCAAATCATAAAGAGCGATACATTGTGTGATGTTATTGGGGACCTTCTTGATGTTACTGAGACTATATCTACAGTGTCAACTTGTCACAAGAGAAGGCCTAAAAATACAAAAGCCTTGATTCTCCCAAACCCTCAATTTCCTCCGTGAGTGATTAAAACTCAGCCAAGCCTTTTCCCAGACTGGGGCCGCACAGCAAATCTGTATATCACCCTCCCTCCTCCCCCTCTTCATCACTTCTCTCCCACCGATTGAAGATCAGATTGGGTGTCCGGTTTTCTCCCAAATCCAATATGCCAGGGCTGGTTCTGTGTGAGCGACTGGTGTAGGCGATAACACTTACCGTCGGTGAATATTGCGCCGACCTGGAAGGAGAGCTCCGAGCCGTGCTCGGCCTCGCACGAGAACACTGCCTTAGCTTTCCCGCCGGTGACACTGAAAAATGAAGGCAATCAGTGAGCTGGATTACTGCACAGTTCAATCTGGGCCCTGGGTCTGCTTGTTCATTCGCTCACTAGCTTGAAGCAGCAGAAATGGGCCTGGCCCGGCCCGGCCCCGGGAAATGAGCACTAAAGAGAGGAACCTGGGCTAGCACCACTCCTGTCCTGTCTGGGGTCTAGACAGATCCAGCCAGCCAGCGAGTTCACACACACACACACACGCACAGCAGACAAGCCGTGCCACATCAGACCTCGGCAGCAGACAACCATCTAGAGATAATTAAAAAGTTGAGAAATTCTAAGGAAGAGTGGGGAAGGAGGGGGGTAAAATTCCCTTTTCACAGCGCCACCGCTTTTTTAATTCAGGGACTACATTATAAATCAGTTTCATGTAAAAAGGGGCCCTGCCAAAGAAAGCCATATGCATAGCTCTGCAACGGTTGGTGAAAGAGACATATTTTGCCACTCTACATTTAAAAAAAAAAAAAAGAAAAGAGAAAAGAAAAGATAAACTGTGTTTCTTCAGCAAGGTTGTTTTGCTGCCATTGCAAACAGTTATCTCAAACGCAGCAACATTACCATGTGGAAATTCCGCCTTGAATACACGATGCCCTGATAAATATTTCATATTCTTTCTGCAGAGTAACAATGTAGGATGAGGGCGAGAGAGAGAGAGAGAGAGAGAGAGAGAGAGAGAGAGAGAGAGAGAGAGAGAGAGAGAGAGAGAGAGAGAGACGAGGGGGTGTAAAAAAAGTTTGCAGTCACAGAGTTGTCAATACAACAATCTTTAGCAGAGCGCTGAGATTCAGACCTTCAAAATAATGCATTCACCGCTACATTTGAGTGGACAAGCATTTGTATTAAACGGAAGATGTGGGGGAAAAAAATACCATCAACATTAATGAATTGCCCATTGGCTGTTTGTAAATGCCTCTCCATCGTTTGAAAAGTGTGTAAATGAAATGGATTATTTATCTCCGGGAAGGCTATAGATGGCAGCAAAAGGGGCCAACTGTACTACACAGCCCCATCCTGTTCACTCATACCTGTTTGCGTAAAGTCTGTGGTTTGACAGAAAGGGAAGAAAATGGGCGCTCCCTCTATAACAAATATTTGTGTCGAATCAAAGTCGCTTCAAAGGTAGCCCGAGTGAAAGTGCCAGTGACTTTGTGAAAGGGAGAGATAGTGTTGATGCGCATGGCCGTGAATACGGTTAGACAAGTAGGGTACGTCTTTGACTGCATGAGTGCGATTGGAAGGCACAAAGTAGCACACAGCAGCAAAGTTACACAGCAAGTGAAGACAAACTAAATGAGAAAGTCCCTCTGAATGATGGAGCTTTGTTTGACTGAAATCATAGCATTCCAGCTCAGTGCTGGCGTGAAGAAACGTCTTACCTCTCATCTGACTGGCCTCCGTCCACGCTGGTGTGCTTTGTCTCTGCGAAGGTCGCAGAGTTGGACCAGCAGGCTTCTGATGCTGCTGCTGTTGTGTTGCTGGCCCTGGAGAAGCAGAGGATGGGGTGGGTTGGGGTGATGGGGGGAGGACAAATGCACGCTGCTGTACCGGTAGAGAGGATTCCAATGTCAGAACACAACATGGACTAGGCAGGGTTAGCCAACACAAAGAAAGATATGCAGGCACAAACGAAACCACATGGAGGAGTCATTCGGTCTGTCTGCCTTACATACAAACACAATACATTGTCGCCAAAGTTTGCAACGCTGCATCCCAACAGTTGGTCAATTTCCTATATCCCCCAATAGTCCTTTAATTTCTCTGTTCCAAAAAAATATCTAATAAAAGAAAAGAAAGGCCATTATAGCCACTGTCATCTTTCCTTAAAACACTATATGAAGAGAATGTATTTTTGCTACTAGTTCCTACATCCAAATGTTTCCCTAAAAGACCATTTTAAACACCGATGTTGGAGAATTGATGCAAGCAGGGATGGTGCAGTACTGAATTCACAAGTGATCTGCAGCTGCCTTGAAGCCCGATTTTTCACTAGATTTTGCAGATTTGCTCTTTCCTATTAATGAATATATGTTTTATGTGCAATATTAATATTTGCTGTATTCTATTTAAACTATTGGTCAAGGTCGTTATTTTTCAAATCATGGATAAACGTCATGTTTGCTTGTAAAATGTAAAACAGCAAGAAACCAGGAGCCAGGGCTGTGTAGAAGTATCAGACTAGTTTTTCAACACGCTCAGTGAACGATAAGATGGCGAAATCAGAGGAGGATATTTGTTGAATTTGACAAAAGTGTATTAGCTTACATTTAGCTGCCTTTACCTTTAATTACCCTGAAGCAGTTCGGCTGTGTTCTTTGCACAATGCTCGTCTCCTTCAGTGTGCAGTGAGCAAAGAGTATCGGGACGTAGCCCGAGTGATGCATTTGGCGCGCATACCGCCTGGCCAGTGTTAGATGTCACTCCGCATTTCCCCTGCTGCCCCATCCATGGCGTGATTGGCTGGTTACTAATGGTTACTGTAACTCCCATTGTGTGATAGAGAGGAGAAGCTCAGACGAACCTTCTTCTGTTAATTTAACCAATCAGTCAAATGAGACATGTTGGGGTTGTGCCAAAGGGGATATTGCACAGTATCACTGCATAAGCTACTGTAGGACCACCAGTGTTTGTTTTGCCCACTGTATTAAGCAGCTGTGGACTTAAGTGAAATAATTATCAATACCGATTGACACACACACACACACACACACACACACACACACACACACACACACACAGTAGAGTGCTGCGGTCCTCCGCCTCACACATAGAAATGCATTATGAAGTAGAGTACTACGGCTGTGTTGATATCAGCGGTATTCGGCACTTTGTTTCTTTTTTATTTTGTTTACTTTGTATTTACGGAGGCAGGGCTGTGTAAAAGTATTAGATTATTTTTTTCAACACAGAGAACGGTAAGCTATAGTGAAATGTGAGGAGATATTTGTTGAATTTACCAAAAAGTGTATTAGCTTAGCATTTAGCTTTCAATAGCTGACTTTACCACAAATAAATCACAATGTCAGGAGTTTCTGAAGAATATTTATGCTTTGTTTAATTCACAGCCGTTCCACATCGATGTGTGCATAGTGTGCATATGTGTGCAGAGTGCATCAACAGCCCACACCATCGTGTTTTACATAAGGCAAATCCAATTCACCCCCGACAGCTACGTCTCATAAGGAACACAAGACGCCGCGCTCTCATCATATCGAGCCGTCGTTGACTGCCCCCTTCGCACCACAAGCACATATAATCTGTACGCCCCCTCCCCCGCCCCCACGGGTAACACACAGGGGGGCCTGCTGGGGGCAGCGTGCAGCAGAGGCCCCCCGCTACGCTGCATGCCCGCGCCAGGGCCAACGCTAATATAGTGCACCAGGAGCAAATTGATGCTAGCTGCCGCTCCCATAGAGACGCTAATAAAGGCAATTAGTGGCAGCAGCTGGGAGGACCTAGTAAACACGGTCTAGGCTGATGATGATGATGATGATGGTGGTGGTGGTGATGATGATTATGATGAGGTGGTGGTGGTGGTGGCCTGGGAGAGGGCATCGTCCCAGCAAACATGCAAGGGTTCACGCACACAAGAGGCGCACACACACACATAACGCTCGCGCGCACACAAAAATACACATTCGTGCGCGCACACTAAAAAAAAAAAAAAAAAACACGCTTTCGCGCGTGCACACCCAACAAATGCGCACAGACACACACACACACACGCGCGCACTCAAAAACACGTGCTCACACACACTCCAAATACATACCCACAGACAGACACCCTGGCTGCGTGTGTGAGACCACCTGGCCTGGCTGTGTGTGATTTATAGCTCTGCAGCAGCTGAGCAGCACAGTGCAGGGCCCGTTGCACGCTGCAGTGCAGCAAACACACTCGTTAACCTGGAGGCCAGGGTACCCGCGCACACAGGCCACGGATCAACATACGCGCATGCAGTATACTGTACACTGGGGCCAACGTATGCATCCCCTCCAGCAGCAAACGCACACTGAACATCCAAACACAGCTCTCATTTCAGACGGGCTTATCAAGACGTGTGAAGCTCTGACAAGTAAATAAGAGATCTAAATGATTCTAGCAGAAACAGTTGGGGGAAGGGTGTGTGTGTGTGTGTGTGTGTGTGTGTGTGTGTGGGTGTCAGTGTGTGTAGGGGGGAGTGTTCTGGTAATTGAATGACATGCGGTTGCCCTAGAAACTTGTTAAATGTACCAGGGGAAAATTGATTCATCCAAAAATTGCTTTCACTATTACAGCTAAGTCAAACCGAGGGAAATAGTTTGCTTTTTTTCTCCCCCTACAACGAAAATTGCATCGCGCTTTAAAGTGCACGTGTGGTTGTTCCATCACTGCACTAGCATCTTGTGTAAATATGCATAAATACAGTAAAATAGCTCCTGCAACAATTAACTGCAAATGAAGCCTACATGAAAGGCATGAATATGTATTTTACCATAGGTTACTGACACCATATACAATTATTTTTCAGGCATTAGTTTCTCTCCAAACTACACGTTGAGCATGCATATATATAGTTTACACATACTTATAAAATAAAGCAATTATCTAAATGGAAAAATATAATAAAATAATCTGCAATAACTACACATTTTTGTGCCAAGATTGAGTTAAACTTAATTCTACAATCCCTTTTGCAAAATGGATGATTAGTCATTATTAAAGGGATCCGATATTAAATAAATATGGTTTCTCAATAAGTAAAGCAATTTCATGGCATTTACAGTAGAGGGTAGGCACACAAACACCTTTGTGTACCTCTGACACATACCGTAATGCAGAAGTGAATTGAATAATGGGTAAACAAATTAGTTGACAGAAGACATGTGCTGTGTACTGTAAATGTGAAATTATGACAATTTAACACAAAAAGGTATGATAATGAACACAGCCAAAGGCCTTCTAACGTCTGTGGTAAACATGAATCCAATTGACAGTATTATCAGACAAAGTGAAATTAGTGTTTGTGAGACTTGTCAACAGAAGTGCCATGCTGTCTTCCATTATAGAAGGCATTTTCTACAGCATGGTCCAAACCATGTTGGGCCTGTCATGAACCTAAGATGGGGATGAGCCCGCTATAAAGCCCCTTTCCACTATACAAATCGGGATAGAGCAGGGGATTTGATGAGCGTTCCGTTTCAATTTGGGTAGAGCCAAGCCCAGCCAGTGCAGTCACGCTGAGTGTTACTGGAGTGACTTGGGTGGGCAGGACACGAGCTTTGCGTCCACCATTTTATGATTCACAGCTGTTTGCCAGCGAGCGCATGAGGAGACAGGCCAGAAAGGACATGAGAAACACTGGGCACAGACTAGAAACAGTGACGGAATTGACAGAGAAGTGGAGAAATGAGGCCAAACACTGAGGCTGGCATACATGATAAATCATGTGCGGTGCTCATACAATAAAAAAAATAAAAAAAGAGAAATGTCATGACATGGTAGGTTAGGCCGCAGTTGTGTGTGACCAGTCAGAACTTCTCAACAGACAGAATAAACGAACACAACAAAACGCTGTGTGTTTCAGGTACGCTTCCAAAGACGTCACCCAGCATAGAAAACACGTTTTAGATATACCGGCGATGGCCAAGCCTTTCCGAACATTTTGGCGCGACAGCGGCTGATTCCCCAGGTCTAGGCCAGAGAGCCGCTGTGCTAACAGGTCTCCACCATGCCACCTGCTAAGATTTATGGACGACCAAAGCCAGGGTGACACACTGTGACATATGGCACAAGTCTTCATAAAAGGGACACGCCCGCAGTTATGAGGGTAAACAAGATGAATATCTCCCCAATGTCAATAGGATTTACATGGCCAGCGCACGGCCACCTGTCTCGCAAACAAATAAGAGCTGAGATTCACGGCCTCCTCCTGGCTGGTCCTTCCGTCGTCCAACACGCCGCCACACAGAAAATCACGAAAAAAATCACCACACACATTCCAAGCAGAATATTAAAAAGCCCGGTGGTTACAGCATGTTAGGAACTCATACAGCATGTAAAGGCACACACAACGAATGGAATTGCCTGTGCGGTTCAAGCCCGAGAAACACAAGTCAAATTGAGTGCCAAATATTGTGTTGTACGAATGAGATATACTATGCTAAAGCAGTGACTGAGAGCCGCCGAGATAGAAATAGAATAGAGATAGAAATTCAAGGTGATTCTCCAGACACGACACACCGGAGTCTAACATCTGCAGCATAACCCAATATATTTATCTCTCCCAGCCGCGTTCGAGAGAAACCGTGGGCTGTAACGAACAAAGCGGTGCAAGCGTTTGGGAGGAAAAGGTGAAGAGTGGAATATGATGGAAGGTAACGGGCAAAACGAGTTATACCGACATGCCAATTCTGCTTTTCATCTCAAAATAACTTGTAGTAATAGAGAACTAAATGCTGCTGTTGTATTAACAATCAATAGTAAAGCATTTTGTTATCTATATATTGTGATGTACATATTACTCAGGTGATACACTAGCAAGTTGTATATTCAGCTCAATTTAAAAAATGTAAACAAATGATGTGAGTATTGCAACATGTATCCTATCTCCATTTATGGTGATACGTATGGTGATATGTATCGTATCGCGTGGTCCTTGGCAATGCCCAGCCCTACAATCTACAGATGAGGTAAGGTGCACAACCTCAGACATGCACAGCAACACACTTACACAGCGGCACTCTGTGAACTCTGGCTGGCAGGAAACAGGGTGTGGCCACTCTTCTCCGGGGGCGTCTCTGACACCGAGGCTGAGGATGACTGGGAGGACACCGATTCATTGCTGCCCAATGACGTTTCATCTGTGGCCGAGTTGGCACAATCTCCCACGGCCGACACTAAAGCAAGGTGACAAAGAGAATACAAATACTTTTCTTATTAAAAAGAGAAATATTTATGTAGAATGGACCACACTTCACTTTACGGGTAGATAAATTAATGCTAAATCTGCAGGGGCCCATTCAAACCAATTGCTATCAAAACAGATGAGATGTTTGCTCAGGTTTGTAGAGCTCGTATTTCTACAGCGCTGTTTTGAGAAGAAGAAATTTAAGAAACACTGGGGAGATAGCAGCCCCATTATTTTCAACTTACTGTGAAGCAAGTTTGTGGTGGGTGTGGAATCTGTAAAGCTATTAATGTTCACAACAGAATAGTTTAACATGAGAACACAATTGAATTACGTCTCTCTACTAAGTTCAAATCAAAGGAGTAAGAGCAGGAATCCATATGAGACAGGCCATAACATGTTTTAGTACTTAAAACAAAAACCTCCACACATTGCTTGCTTATACAGTATGTTGTTTTTATTGATGTAATAGTATTTATAAAAAGCTTGAACTAACGCTTAGAAAATACATTCATATTAACAGGGTTTTGATCCAGAATGTATGCACTCTTTGTGCATGTTGTATTGCATAGGTTTCACTACAGGCTTACTTAGTCTGACAAATGCTAATTGAACAAAAATGCCACTTGATAAGGTGTTACGTTTTCTGTGAGAGCAGAAGGTCATTACAAAACAGTATCTGAATACAAATGGGGGAGTTGTACTGTATGTAAAACCAGACACACCAGAGCTGATGACATCAAAGTGGTACACCTGTTAACGTCTGTCTATTACACTGCCGCTTCTGTATGTGCTTTCATTAATAGTCTTTTGCTCATCCGCGCCAGGACATTAATAGGTTTAAGTGCTGCCTTAAATGCTTAAAGGCTGAAGAGTGTATTGAGAGAAAAGACAATGCAGATGATATTACTTGTTACCATTTCTTCCAATGTCCTTCCTTGATCGTCCAGTGCTTTGTCACAGTGACCAAAACAAGAGAACAAGCTTGGGTGTTTACTCTACCACACACAAACACACACACACACACGCGCTTGTCTTTCAACTCATTTCTACCCCACAATAGCACTGAGGCCACATCCTTTACATCGCATTATCCAAGACCCATTTAACAAGACACAAATGTTAAATTAAAGATTAGGCAATTTATGTGAGATAATAAAATACCCCGTGGTAAAAGCTGGAGTGATTTAAAGGAAAAGCAATCTGGTAAGAATATTTCTCCTCCTTTGGAGTGGTGGACGGAAAGGCATTTGAGTGGCTTGCGGGCAATAAGAGCTGGAGCTGGAGTGTTACTGAAGGGCCAGCAGCCAGGCATCCGGTTCACCTGACACACAGTGGTGCTTCTACAATGACATTGAAGGCCTTTGCAAATAGAAAACGTTAATAATAACGATAATATTCACTTATATTAGCCTGCATACAAGTACACGCATTCCTATTTGGAAAAGCACAAACATGAACAAAGCTTCAACACTATCAATAGTAACGGCAGTCTAGAAGACTAGGGGAAATGATATGTCCAGGACACATTCACCCTTGGGACAGAAAGTAATCTACAATGTCTTTTATCTTGTATACAAAAGCAGAACAAGGGAGTCCCACGATCCTGGGGCTTAAACCTGGTGATTTAGAAATAATCCCAACTAAAGGCTGCAATTATAAAAAGATACATTCCAAAACATTATGCCCAAATTTGCCCAGCTCACAGTTTATGATTTGAAACGCTGGTGTGACTGTAAGAGTAGAAGCATTTAAAATGCTGTTAGCCACAACGGCACAATGGACGCAGGAGGAGAGACGCTGATTGCAACCACAAACAACAAGGTGAACACCAGTGTGTGCACCTTGGTGAAGATACTGGAGATGTACGGTGTAGACCTGACATCATGGAATGGTGTACAAACCGCTGGACACTGTTCATGCTGTAATGTGCAGGGGCAACTTACCGCCCTCTATATCCAGAGACTGTGGGTTGTAGACGGCCAGAGGTCTGTTCTGGCGAGCCAGCTTCTTGGAGGACTGCCTGGTGGGAGCGGCAGGTGGGAGAGGGCACACCTCCGGGGCATCTGCAAAGATCTGAATGCACACTGCCAGTGAGTGCCTCCCCCCACCACCAAGACACTGTGCAAGCAGCAGCATGTCCTGGCCTGACCTCCACAGAACCGTGTCTTTATTTTAGAATTTACAGGCTTTATGCTGCGGTTGTGGAACGGAAAAAAGGCCAGAGCGTGAGTCCTCGGGGACAGCTTAGCTGCCGGCTGATTGAACATTCTCAACACCGGGCGGTGGAAATATTCAGTTCACGCTGCATAAAAAAATTAAAAAATTAAAAAAAATTTTTTTTAAAAGCGAGCGCCCCCCAAGGAGTTTTTCTTTTTTTTTTTCAGCCGTGCATTCCATCTGGGAATATGGGTCTAGATTATAGCAAACATGTTTTGTGGGAGCATCTCGCCGAGCTATGCTAAAGTAAACAGGGCCCGGACTTCGAAGAAGGGCCGGCTCAACCGAGGCGGCTTACTGACAACGGGCGCGTGTTTACATATGCACTTCAGACGTGGGGTTGAAAGAGAGTGGAGCTGCAGAGGAGAGGGAGTCTCTGCAGAGCCTCAAACAGGTTCACAGAGGAGGAGACACAGGGTTGCAGGGAAGGAGAGCGAGAGAGAAAGCAGGAGAAAAAGTGAGAGAGTCAGACAAAGTAGTGGAGGAGGAGGGAGGGAGGGAGGGAGGGAGGGAGGGAGGGAGGTGGTAGAGGTGGGGTGTGAGTGAGAAAGTTTGGTGAAAGAAAATGGCAGAGAGGAAGAAAGTGCAAAATCTGATACGGCTGTGAGCTGCTGTTGCCTCTCCATTTCTCTCTGCAGATGGAGGTGAATGTAAAACACAGTCTAGCGCCAGCATCTGGGGGTTTCAACCGTCTGGAGTGGGACTCGTGTCTGTCTGTCTGTCTGCTCTAGCTCTGGTTCATTCTCTTAAGGATCGTGCTGCATTCTAACACCAAGTTCTTCATCACCTGTATATGTTAGCTTTTGAACACAGGGACATATTATTCAGCAATATGTCATCCGTTTAACAAAGCTGGGTGAATAAATACATTAAAACAATCACTAAAAGCTCTTGTTTTCATGTGAATGGGAGAGAAAACTAATTATCTCAAATTATTTTCTCCTTTGACACACATAACTACAGGTTACCAAAGGACATGCAAACTAAATATATTAATTGGGTAGGCACCATAGCCTACAATATAATCAACTGCAACAGAGAAGACGTTGCATTACATGTTTGTTTTAGCACTCGGAGCTCCCCCTGTTGGTGAGAAAGACTTCCAGAATGTCAGATAGAAAATCAATGGAAAAGAGAAATATATAACTATTGAGACGCTTGCTAACTTTCGAGTGTAAATATCTGCTTTTGATGGGTACTGATGCTAGTTATCAGTCAGTGTGAAGGCTACCTTGTGGTGATGCTCGATGAGAATCTCCACCACAATGTTCTGAAACTTCAAGTCCATAATGGCAGCCACCGTCTCCTCCTGGGGTCTCATGAGGGTGGGGCCAAACACGACGCCCAGGTTGGCAACGGTCATTAGGTTCTGCTTACTGTGGGCAGCCACACTGAATAAATAAATAAAGTTATAATATTCAAAAGTGGAGTAAGCAATGCTGGAGAAAGAAAAACATTGTTGATATTTCACCTCAATCAATACAAAAACACCTCTGGAGAAAACATTGCAACTCTTAAACTGTATGGCCCTTAAAAGATATGAACCTATAATGCTTAAATTTAAGCTAAAAAAAAACTAAAAAAAATCTATAAATAAATATACGCACACACACAGTGTATCTACCATGGGAGTAAAGATTGTGAATTGTATGGACCCCACTGGGTGTGTGTACAGTATACAGCATATAATATACAATATATACATGACAGGCACAGCGAGAGATGGGTAAATCATGTTTTATTTTTTATTTTAATTTTATGATGTTCATCTGCCGATAGTGAGTTTAAATAGCTTCAAAGGAAGTATTTGAAGACAAAACACCAGTGACAACTTGCATTTACAACATCTCTGAAACCATTTCAGAAACAAGTGTGAAATTCTGGCTTTACATCATTTCCCTGCAGGACAGACACACATGCCAACTGCAGAAGAACCAGAGTATCTCCAGTCTAGAGAATTTCACGCAGGATCATCCAAATTCAATAGCATTGCTTTTTTAACCACATCCCAATTCCGCAGTAGGTTTCTATGAAACAAGATTCACCAGGCTCAGACTGACGGCCTGAGGTTAAACTGCTTATTTACTTATCTTCAATTTGGTCCTATTAAGTGTATAAAAAGCCTGCTTAGGTAAAAGCTTGTAATGTTAGCACATACTATTTCTGAAATCTCTCCTCCTATCTCTTGGCTTCATGCACAATAGATGCCTTTTGAGTGGTGAATATGGTAATCTCAAGGGAAGGCTTCATTTGCGTGGCCTACTTCATCTCTGCTGGTATCATTTCAGCGGAGGGCTACAGACTAAGCTGCTGGCATCCAGAACTGGTGTGGCAGCGCTGACGGAGCTGCGCTAACAACTCTGAATGTTACGCCGCAGCGATCTGAGAAATGGCAACAAATTTAGGATTCTCACTGCAGCCCCCCCCCCCCCCCTCCACACACACACACACACACACACACGGCTGTTTGAGAGTGAAGGAGGAGAGGAAGAGATGGAGTGACAGCAGGAAAGGGGGAGGAAAGAGAGTGGGAGTGGGTGAGGGAGACAGAAAAGAGAGAGAAAGAGAGAGAGAGAGAGAGAGAGAGAGCGTGTGGAGTGAGAACGAGGAGACAGACAGGAAATGGAGGAAGAGAGGAACGACGGGAATGGGAGTGGTGCATGAGAACTCACTTGGCCAGATGCTTCATGAGCAGCCCCAGGACCTGGCGATTCCTTTCCGGCAGTTTGTTGTGGAGCAAGCAGTGGATGGCTTGGACACGACACTCTGGACTCACGCTCTCTGTTGACGTGGAACAGTAGTAATACACAGGGATTACACCCAATACACAAACAGATATTTCTCTGTTCTCCAAGTGGCGAGCATCCAACACAGCTGAGATGGACTACTGTACAGCATTAGCACAGTGGAAGGACTTAAGAGGTTCACTTGTTAATGGCTTGAATCCCTCCACTATACACAGAGGCACACTAGGCAGCCTATGGCCTGGTGTAATGCTGCGTTCACAAGGAACACGGCAGACGGCAAACATTTTCTGGACAGGCGCGGCAAAAATGTCAGACGGTATGGCAGGACACACACATTTTGTGATTTGTTGCTATGGTGATGTTGCATTGTTTACTAAGAAGTAAATAACATACATTCAATTTGTGGGAAATATTCGATGTAACTATTGTACAGTAGTGTTGTAACATGTATGAGAGTGTTGTTGCATTAAATGATTAGCTTCTCGTTGTCCAGATCGACAATGTTTTCTACATGTGTGAGGGAGCTGCACTGAAAAAATGCCCTATCAAATATAAGTGCAAGTATATTAGTTATGAGCTTTCTCATGCTTAAAACAAGCAATTTTGGCTGCCAGTGCAGTAAGTGAAATTCACTTAATAACAGTTCTTAAATTACTTGCAGATTTAGTTCATTTAAATCACTAGAAAAGCCATTTATATTAGAAACAAGCCCAACTAAATGAAGAGGATTATCACACTAAGTTAGACGTTAGTTTTCGCAGTGTGAGTAACAACCACTGATTGTAAAATATGTATATTCTGGACAGCATGCCTTTTGCCGTCGCAGACATTTCATTTCCTGCCGGCTTCACCTAGTTTTGCAGTCCTGCTCTCGTCCAGACATGATATCTGGTTTGCCGTCTGCCGTGCTCCATGTGAATGCATCATTAGTGTTCGACAGCGAGTCAAAGTGGGAAGTACCGGCACAGGGTCTCATCGTCTCTATGCTGTCTCTGTCAACTGCAGCAATGCTAAAGGCTGTATCTTTGAATCTGGAGATACAAAGGATACATTCACTGGGACTTAATCAGAACACGGTATAATGCTACAGCGTCAGCAAATGAGACGCCGTCACGCCAGCGCTGGTGTGACGGCGTCGCAAGGGCCCAAATGTCTTGAGAGTTGGCAGCAGGGATAACTATGCTGGCTGTGGAGATAGCTTTGTGCCTCAGATGCTACCGTATAAAAGGGTTGTGTTAAAACCCCTTAGATCATGGGCATCTGACCGCCCACTCAAACACACGCATGCAGTGCATACACATACGCACAGCCATTACTATGGGAACGACACGGATTTAACATGAGAAAAAAAAAGCCTGGTATAGATGCTGTCATCCACTCTTTCCCCTTCGTTTTGAGAGTATTGCAGGCGTCTGATAAGTATGTCAACTTGATCCAATTATAGCATTTGTTGTGATATGATTTTACATGTGATTTTAAGTGGATGAAAATTGTAATTTGGAAGTTCACTATCAAACTGCTTAGCATAACATAGCATGTTATGCACAATTGGTTGTCTTGAGAAAGAGATTAGGACAAAACTCAAAGCAATGATTAAAAGGCTATGAACAAAAGTGTGAAAAGCCATTTCAAGGGAAGTCAGGTCAAAAACACACTGAAGTCAGCTACTTTTTTATATGCAGCTCAGCTTTTACGTATATACTGTAGATTAAACTGTATAAATAGTTGCAATGGCACTTACTTGCAGGGCTGATGAACTCTTTGTACAGGTCATATGTCATCAAGGGCTCAGGAAGACTCCTTTGTAGGGAACAAACAGGCAGATGTATATATATGTGAGAGAGAGAGAGAGAGAGAGAGAGAGAGAGAGAGAGAGAGAGAGAGAGAGAGAGAGAGAATTAAAGTGAGGTGGACAGAAATAGACGACACACTGTTTTATAGGGTCTGCACACAGTCATGATTAATGTGGCTGGGCCAGAGGATGGAATTAGATGGCGCACACACTGAGATAACCAAGTTCATCTGAAGGTACTTTCACACTGCAGCTGGCACGTTGCCAAGCCTACTTAGCCCCAGAGGAAACCCTAGGAGCCCATATATGCTCCAGCCAGCCAACAAACTAATATTTTCTAAACTAATAAAACTATTTTTTAAAAGTGGCATTACCTATAACATTGAATAGGTGCCAAATGTTAATGGTTTGTATTTTTGCGGTCTGGAGCTGCAGCTATCCAACTGCTTCCTGCAAGAGCTTAAAACCAGTCAGTCACAACAGTGCTCACCACTTTGAAAGCCGCTGTCCCCAATAGACTCACCACAATACATACTAGCCTAGTTCCCATGCTTTTATATTACAATGGCCACTTTGAAAACAAAACAGCTAGTGTTTTGAAAGAAAAGTCAAATGGCAAGCCTGAATTTGCTCTGACTACAAAGTGGCTGTGAATAATGACAGCTTATGAGGCAAAACAAGCTAACAGCTCTCCTGCAGAGACATCTTCTCCAATCAAAGAGAGACACCCTTATTAGGGTGCTAGATTATATAATTATGCTATACAAGGTGCAGAAAATTAAATGTATAAACCACAGGTAATTAACAGGAACACTAACTGATGGATATGAAATGACAATTGACGATTTAACAATGTGTGAATACGGGGCCCTATGGGTGGTGTGCGTGCATGTGTCATTGCTGCCTACCTCATGTACAACTTCAGTGCACTTGTAATAGTTTTAACATCCCAGTCTTCGCAAGATGACAGATCCACTTCATTGCTCTTATCATCTGTATGAATTACAAGCACACCACCTCCAGTGCATGAAAGATAACATTATAACACCACATCAGCGCCTACTGTGTAGGGCTGTATGACAATCAAGTTTAAATACACTCAAATATAAATAACTTCTAATTAACCGTGTGAGGACAAAATCCTTACCATTAACCCGAGGGCTGAACTTGGCCCCGGTGATTATAGAACAAAGTTACACTTTCTGTCTGCTGATTTCGTTTAATTAATCCCTTACTACTGTGCCGGCTCCACAGGGAGTTGGGTGCAGTGTTGTGATGAGAATGAAGGAGGCTTCGGTCCCACCTTTAGTAACCTCTGATGGGTTGCAGAGGATGTGGGAGCGCTATGTGTGCGCTTGTGCATGTCTCGGAGGAGATTTTGAGTCAGACACAGGCCTTGGGTCACCTGAGGTGCTCTCTCTGGCTTTGTGGGTGGTAGCTGGGTTGTTACCAGGCAATTATATATATATATATATA